>CAKNWT010092462.1:0-16128 GCA_932066315.1 Andricus coriarius | reverse complement strand
AAGTCGCTAAATACCTATTACCGATTGAGTCCGGCAAACGAGTCCCCGAGTATATCCATTGGACCACTCCCTTGGCGTCCAAAAAAAGGTTTTGGTTGTTGGTGAAAATTAGCATAGATGTAGCCTCCGGAAGCTACGACCACGATCGTTCACCGAACGATCGATCCCGACGCGACCGGAGGTGATACGTCATCCGACTCGTCACTTCCTGCAACACTAGAAGACGATCGAGTCGGGAAATCACTTAACAGTTAATTAGGACTTGAAGAGTCACCGACCACTGATTAAAGTTTTTATATGTTTTTGTATACTTTGAAAGAGGAAAAAACTTAGATATGAGAAGAATTTTATTCACAAACAGCCCGCATTAATTGTTCAGCATCATTAGAATTCGCTCTTCCAACTTCATACTTCTCCCACGTGATGTTAAAGTCATGATGAACGGATTCCATTGCTTGTTCATTATAGAATCCCAAATAAATATTATCATCAGACAAATTGTGGATAAAAATAATTTACGAACGTAAACAGACAAGCATATCATTGATTTTTGATCATTTATGTTTATCCTTTTTTTAGTTTTCATTTTTTTTGGGCCAGGAGAGATGATTCCCATTATAACTAAAGGCAAGAATTGTCAGTGTTTTCAAATCGAAAAATTTTTACGAGAAAGAGTACAAGCAAACGAAAAGTTTACGAAAATTAAGCTGCAGACGTTCAAAAAGAGTCCGAAAAGAAGACAGGTAAAAACGACATTTTCGTATAGGGACTGTACCAAATAAATTTGAATTAGAAATAAATGTGCAGTCAATGGACGTGTTTTTTCGCTAAAAGTACTTGATTCAAACAAAATTTTCCCGCTTACCTGGTTTCGTTAGCTCGTTTTAAATAATTGTAAGAATTTTTTGAAAATTGCATAAAACCAGACCATTTTTTGACCGTAAAAAATTATGTGGCTGTCTAAAAATGAAATAGCGACACCGGATAAGCGGAAAAATTTTGTTTAAATAAAGTGCTTTGACCCAAAAAATAAATGTAGAGATTCGCTGATACGTAACTTTGATAAAAGTATTTGAAAGCCGCTTTAGCTACGAAATGAGTGAAAAATGTATTAAAAACCCTTCAAGCCAGTTTTATTTTTACAGAGCTCGACGAAATATTTCCATTTTTGTCCAAAACATCCCAATTTATGTTCTACTGAAAGATCCTGCAAGGATCTGAGACGTTCATGAAAATTTTATTTAACTACCGTTCAGGCATGCCGTGTGCGATAAATAAATATAAATTTTTATCATTTATACACTAAACAGTAATAGCTTAAATGAAAATTGGAGTTAATTTATAATATTTTTGAAAAATTAGGTTAGAAAACTGGAAAGCTCAGAAAAAAAGTTAAATTCCCAATGCCCACTTTTTGATTTTGTACTACACCTTTTTAAACTCGAACTATATAAAGTGTGTCAAACCTAGCAACGTTTTAGGTCCTGAAAAAATGATACAATTTTACGTTTTCATTACTAAATACTTACTATCATTAACACCTTTTGTTTCCTAAAAATAATTTCATTAAGGTTTCACGTTTATTTAATTACCATAGTTTTAGCTTATATGTATATTCTTTCCTTACGTTGATAAAATCTTAGTCAGATTTTGAGGTAACAGTAACTACTGTTAAACTTTTGTTGTTTTTTTAATCTGTCGCCGCCCCCCCCCTATCCTGAAGACTTTATGTAATTCATGCGCAGGTAACCAAAAATTGAAATTCAAAACCAAAATTATGTAAAAAAAGTACAGCACATGAGGATGCTGAAAAGTATTATTCATTTTAAAATTTCATTTCTTTTGTTAAAGATTCCTAATTTTGGTTTAGAATTCATCTCTTTGGTCAAAAATGGAACTACTTTGCTGAAAATTCTTTTTTTGTTGTCGTTAAAAATACATTTTTTAAATTGAAATTTTTCTATTTGATGCAGCGTTTATGTATTTTTGGGTAGAAAATTAATCTTGTTGGTTGACAACTCAACTATTTGGTTGAAAATTCGTCTTTTTTGGTCTAATTCAACAGTCTTTTATTCAAAATAAAAATACTTTCTTAGTCAAAAATATCAACTAATACGTTTTTTGTTGAGAATTTATCTTCAATAAAACATTTAGTCTGAAAAAATTACGTA
Source organism: Andricus coriarius (assembly GCA_932066315.1). Classification (NCBI taxonomy): domain Eukaryota; kingdom Metazoa; phylum Arthropoda; class Insecta; order Hymenoptera; family Cynipidae; genus Andricus; species Andricus coriarius. The sequence goes on along the minus strand of CAKNWT010092462.1, from coordinate 13,957 downwards.
AGATAGAGGGGAGTGTAAAATTACAGGTCTTAACAAAGGGGCACGGGTGCCCTGAAGTTGATTTTTTTCGAAAGTCTTGTCACTTCGGAAATCATTGCAGATCTTGATTCTAGAACATTTTTTACGTTCAAACACGCAATGGCGGAAATCGCAGATAGTGCCGTTTTTTTATGGCCACTTTGAACAAAAAAATTTTTTGTTTACTTAATTCTACATATAAATAGTCGAGGAAAATTAATTTTTACAACGTCCTATTAACAAAATAGTATTTTTTAATATAAGTCAATGTATATTTGTAAAGTAATAATTAGAAACAACAATTTTTCTAACAACAAATAAAAATATTACGTCATACATGATTACTATTGTAAGAACATATGGCTTTGAGTAATTTTTGATCATATTGAGCATAATTTGGTGAAACTTTATATCTACTCCACGTCGACAGAAAATCAAAATGGACTGATTCCATAGCTTGCTCACTATAAAAACCGAGACCTTTTTTGTATACGGAACAAAAATCAAGGACGTGGTAAAATACTTCGTGCACTTTTGGAGTAACTGAAGTGTTAAAGTCCAAGTAACTTCTTTTAAATTTCTGGATGGATTGTTTATATTCCGCATGTAGTACACTTCCAAACCAATCTTCAACAACATTCTTGAAACTACTCAATGCAACAACGTATTTTAGACATTCTGGATTACTTTTCGCTCGGAAAACATCAATTTTACTCAGCAAAATTTTACAAGAATTTCCATTGAAGCCTGTACCACCGTGAGTAACTTCTCGTTTAACATTGCTCTCTTTAATTCAATCGTTCGTTACTTGCTCACATTCTACTGACATTTTATCAATCAGTGTGTTGACAACACCGAGCATCAAATGCAATTCGGGTGGTGGAATAATATCCAAAATTTTAGTATTTTCATCGCCAAAAAATATTGGTGGGTGTATGCAAATTTTGAAATCCTTGGCGTCTTTTTTGTTATTAGCTTCTTCGGACCATGCTTGATAATTACTTAAACAGTTTCCGATCCTACGGAACTCGCCGAGTTCATTTAATCCGTTGTTCTTCTTATTAGCAAAGCACCAAGTGCATGGATACATACTAGAGTAAGGCATTAAACCTGTCAATATATTAGCCAACTTTAAATCCATCGTAATCGTGATGTATGTACATTGATTTATACTGAGCATGTTCCACAATTGATACACATTTTCGTAATTTTCTTGTGCACAGAGCGCTAAAGCTAAAATAAACACCTTTTTTACACCGAAATCTTTAAAGTTCCTGTTTTCAATGCCTTCTTGAAGTTTGCGGCGTTTACGTCTACTTTCTAAATTAACTGTTTCAGTATCAACATTTTGTATCGATAAACAAACTTTCAGGAATCCACCGCCCCCATCAATACCGATTTACAAATGAACGTTAGAAACATCTCTCTTTTCTTTCATGTAACAAACAAAGTCAGGTACATTTGTGCAATGGATAATTATTTGATCCGTGCGGGCTAGAACATTTTTATTCGTTTTGTTAAATGTTACTTTTTCAATTTTGAAAAATCCATTGACTCTTTGATTTTTTTTAACGAGAATTCTTGCAAGACCTGGTTCAATGAGACTTCGTCTGCGAGTTGCTGCTCGAAGGTCCGCTGCAATTTCGATCGTTTCTTTCTTATTTAAATTGTGTTTTAATTTCAATTTGACCATGTCATCAGTAGTTATTTTATACGTTTTGAAATTGTTAATTTTATTTATTGACTTCGCTGAACTACTATCGACACTTCTCGATAGAGTAGATATTAATCGCTGCTTTTGTTTTGTGTCTAGTTTATTATTCATTTCTTGCAAATTATCAAAAAAAATTGATTTAGTACAAGTATATGATAAATACCTTTTCGTATCTCACTGAAGCATTCTGTACATCGCTGGATTTTACCTGCTTTACTTTTTTTAGACTTTGAGCACTTACAATTTTGATTTGATCTTGCTGCTATTCCTCTTACATGAACTACATAATGCACATGGCAAATGATCTTCAATTGAAATGTCAGTTTTAAGAGCACTGTTTAATTTTTTCAGTAATGAATAATCAATTTTAAACATTTTATCAATTTTACCAAAGCACAGTAAACAAATTTTATGTCTGTTTTCATCATGCGTAGCAAGATGATTTTTAGAAAAAGTACACTGCATTTTACTACTCTAATGCACAAAGGTTAAGCAAAAACAATTCACTTGACACACTACTATTCATCGATGCGACGCGACACTCGATGTTATTAGTTTAATAAAACAAATGATACTAAATTTTAGAATGAAACAACAAGCAAAAGGACACGAGCGCAACTTTTCAAATGTATTATTTATGTTTTGATTTTTCACCTATACGTATATATGTTCTGTCTGTAAACGAACTCTTTGGCGTGTTTTGAGTTTTATAGCGATAAAATATTTTTATATCCATTATAAAAGTACTTAAATCTTATTTATGTCGTAATAATGTATTTAAAAAAACGGCACTATATGCGATTTCCGTCATTGCGTTTTTGAACGTAGAAAATGCTCAAGAATCAAGATCTACAATGATTTCCGAAGTGACAAGACTTTCGAAAAAAGTTAACCTCAGGGCACCCGTGGGGGGAACTCTCTTAAAATGAATAAATGAAATTTCACTGATTTCCAAAGGAGTGTCACTGATTAAAACACTTGAAACAGCCAGTGCGTCACTAACAATCAGTGAAGTTTTACTGGTTAACTCAGTGGAAGTCTGTCACTGGTTTAATCAGTGAGGTTCACTGATTACTCAGTGCCAGTAGTCATCTGGTCGTACGCTTTGTCGTCCGTCAGCTGGTTAGGGATCACACTTATTATTCATCACTCTTTTGGTAATCTTTGCAAAATTATCTCCTAAACCCCGCACATTACTCGCACGACAATAAATTAGGGCCGGGCTGCAATATAATAGGATATGAAACATATATTGCGCCTAACTGTGGGAAGGCCCGTCATTACATCAATGTTTCGCGTCGCTCAAAGTCAAACACAAGTGACCAGGGGTTTATCCACTGTCAAGCTAAAGATAATATTCTATCCCCTGAATATTGCATCCAAGCCTCTAAATAATTCTAACACAAACACTAGTACACAATAAAGTTCGTTTTCACTGGCGAAATTCAAAGACTCGACCGGCGACAAGCACACACTAGGTGCCTGGAGATTAATGTCTTGGTCGCGTGGAGCGCTATATCACTGGTTGAATCTATCATCTGGCGCCACTAGTATATTCACTAATGCTATTTTAGTTGATTCACTTACTGGTTTACCTAGTCAAAATCGGAAAATCACTGATTCACAAGTGATAATTCAAAATACTGATTCAACCAGTGACAATGTTACTGGTTTAGTTTAAGAGAATACATGGTTAAAAGTGTCAGCAAAAACCTTCACGTAATTTATGCACGGTCCCTTACAAGGTCCTATCTTGGAAACTTCAATATAAATCGCACGATATGCAAAGGAAGAGAGTGGAAATAATTAAATTTAATTCATCTTGATACGCTCAGGAATAATTATAATCATACAAGACAATCTGCTTGACATCTTTCTACGCGCGTAGTTGCGTGAGAGCTTCTCCATCACCCATCGCGAGAGGCCTGGTTCAGTTTTATATTCCAGATTATAACAGCTCATTAAATTCGAAATTGACCAGTCATGACGTACTCGTTCAATTACTTAATTAGTGCTACTTTCTGGTAGATATAAGAGAGTTCATCCTGGAAACGATTCGCTTAAGCTCGATTCACGTCGCATTCATCATTCCGACGCCTGTTAGTAGCACAGACCGTTCTCTACAGCAACATCTAATCTCGAGCCCATAAATAAGATAACAATTTTTCATCCCGTCTTACTGCCACCCCTATTCCACTACGAGAGAGAAGAAATATGTATCGCAAATGTTCACGAGCAAGACATCCAAAGAGCAAAAGAGGGCTGAAGAAGACGCAAATGTTGGAAAAAGAAGACGAGTCAAGGCTGAGAGAAATCGAGAAAGTTTGTAACCCTCGTTACCGGATATCGAATTCCAATTAGATGACGATCGCATTTCCAGCCAAGTAGGAAGACGTTTTTATGTGTGCCTACCTGTAACGTAGCTGAGTTTACAGGAGTCCCTGGAGAAGATCTATTGGAAAGTAATTCACGTCGTTTTGGGAGTTCTGTGATTTCGATCCAGTAATGCGATAAAGAAGAAACGAGAATCGCTCTGAAGAATCCTTGCTAAAACCAAGAACAAAGTGATGGTGTAAATTAAATTTGCGGTCCTTAAAGTATACTGCCCTTAAAGTTTGCGCCGACTAATTAGAATAACTATAGGCAAAATTATTATATAAACAATCTAAACGTAATCAAACAGAGGTATATCCTATGCAATAATGAAAAATGACTTATTCAACATTTAGGATTTAATACACCAATACTAACACATTATGAAGATTTTTTATCAAAAAATAAAGAATCTATATATTCCTTTGATCGTCACAAACTTCAATTTTGTTCTAAAATTTTGAAAAACGTAACGCCCTTTCTTAGATTCCGTGAGTGTTGATCCTTCCACCCCCTCCTTTTTTATAATTTTCGCTGATTCAATTTTTGTCGTGAATTTATTTAGAGGTCATCCAAACATAACGTGAAACGATTGAGGGGGGGAGTGAGGATCGTAAAATCTCAATGTTTCTTATAAATTAATAAAGTAGTTCAACAAAAACGTTGCATTTTCAACAACGTAGTAGCATTTCTAAACAAACAAGATGAAATTTCGACCAAAACTGATGAAATTTTGAATCAAAAAGGCGAATTTTGTACATGGATTGAGTTTTCAACCAAGAAAGAATTTTCAGTCAACAAAACAGAAAAACAATTTCATACAAAATGTTTCATTTTCAAGTCAAAATGACGATCTTTATACTAAACACTTAAATTATAAGCCAAATGCATAAAAAAATATCCATGTATTTGAATTTTCAACTAAGAAGAATATTCTTCTACCAAAAAAGATGGATTTTCAACAAATTACATACATTTCCAACCAAATATTTGAATTTGAAACTAACCAAGATCAATTTTTAATCAAAAATAGAATAGATAAATTTTCACTTGAAAAAATTAATTTTCAACATAAAAAGCGAATTTTCAACAAAATAGTTAAATTCTCAAAACAAAAAAATTAATTATAAACTGAAATGGTGAATTTTTACTTAAAAATTAATTTTTAACAAAGGAGTTCTACTCTTGAACAAATATTTGAATCTTCTACCAAATTCTTAAATTTTCGAGCCCAAATTACGAATTTTCTACCCGAATATGTGAATTTTCAACAAAAACCAAAATTTTTAGTTAAGATAGAAAGAAAATGTCAATCAAACCGTTGAATTCTTAGGCCAAAAAACGATATTTCAACAAAACAATTGAATTTTCAAACAAAAAGGATGACTTTCTAAAAAAATTGTTGAATTGTCAACAAAATAAATTTTGGGGGAATCTCACGGTATCTTACATGGGCAAAAAAACATCTTTTTTGGATTGAATTAAATGCCCATTTTCTTGCAAACCTTGAATAGGTATATCGAACATTAAATTTCATCAGCCTTAATCAAAGAAACATCCTGTATTTTGCTTTTATGACACAACGATTCTTCTGTGATGTTTAAAGCGTTCCAAAATTGTGTAAATAATTAGAAATTCTAAAATCATAAAAAATGTTTTGTAAATGAAAGAAAAGTAATAGCTTGTTTCTTTGATTCAGCTAAAGAAATTTTAGGTTTGACATATTCAACTTTGTCCAAAAAAGCGTACATTTAACTCAATCCAAAAAAGCTCGTTTTTGTAGATTTAAAAAAAATTATAAATTAACCATTTTTTTCAAATTTATGTTTTCTTACTACTGTTTACTAGCCAAAGCCGTATATACAAAAAAATTAAAACATTTTTGAGCCAACAGCCAACATTTTAAAAAATTTTAATTTTTAAATACATAATTTTTTACCCATGTCTGTCCGTTCCTTAAAAAATGTTAACTGATGAAGTCTAATGGTTATTAAATGTTTTATTCTGTATTCCTCATTTGATTTACACACTATCAAATCTCCATAATAGGCCACCTATTGTTGGTTGATTTTTAATATTATTATTATTTTATTTAGAAAATAATTTGTTTCATGGTCGTTGACCATTACAAATAAGTGCAAATATTAACATTAGGTTATTTTCCTTTCAGGGTATGCGTGACTCATTCGGCGAGGAAGGAAATAATGTGTGGGAATAGTATATTGCATTACAAGTGGTAGGCGATGGCCTTTTCGTGACAAGTGCAGTGTTTTTAGGACGAGTCGTAGGTGAGGGCACCGAAGGTGCCCGAACCGAAGACGAGTCTAAAAACACTGCACGAGTCAAGAAAAGGGCATACCACGAGACATGCACGATACTTTTTACAACAAGATCATGAAAAAAGCGTGAAAAAAACTCTACCTGATCAAAGTCGCGTGACAGGATTCAGAAATAAGGTTATAAACAGTTATAAAAGCCAGTAGCCTCTCCGCCGCTAGGTGCGCTATAGTTGCTCAAGTCAAAGTTGCGGGAAAATTTAAATTGTATAAATGAAAAATTACTTTTTTAATACAAATTACTAATAAAAATTTATAGTTTGCTCATAAAGAAATGTCATCAATTTGAAAAGACAAAATTTAATATTTTAAGTACTGATTAGTTTTTATAGCGTATATATTTCTGCGCGGTAAGTCGCGAGACGAAGGCGCTTCATTTGTCGCTGAAAACATCGACCTATTTCCGTCTTTATCTAACTATCTTCCTTTCACTTATTGTGAAAATGTGAAATGCTTACGAAAATAGCCCTTTTCGTAAGCATTCCTCATTTCGTACGTTCTTTATTCGTATCGCTCGAAATGCGCCACATTACACACAGATCATAAGTACGAAAACACGCCATTTTCATGATAGTGTTGTAAAAATAATGTTTCAGGCGTCATTCACTTCACTTACAATCTTTTTATGAACTATTTGTCGCCACACTTCTGTTCTGGCATACCTCTCCAGCTTCCTTCACGTCCATGCATTTTCTCATGCAAGCTCTTCTGTTGCTATGGCTTCTTATGTTTCTTCAAATTAGGGTTTCATTTACACATTCTAACCATTCTTTCCGCAGTCTGCCTCTGGGCACACTGCCATTTACTTTACCTTGATACAGTTGTTTCGTTAGTCGTTTATCTTTCATTCTCTCAACATGCCCAAACCATTTCAATGAATTTCTATCACATATGTCAACTAGCGTCTCCTCTACATCGCATTCTTTGAGGATTATTTCATTACTCGATTTGTCCATCACTGTTTTGCCGCATATCATGCGCAGGAATTTTATGTTAATCGCGTCAATTTTACTCTCATCACTTTCTTGGTAGGTCCAGCTCTCGCTACCGTACTGCACAGTCTGTACAAATATATAATTGTGTATTGCCCTTTTAGCTTTACTTGATATATATTTACTTCTGGCAATTGGCCCTACTCTATGGATAAACTTCTTAGACTCGTTTATGCGCATACCTACCTCCCCATCTATCTTTCCATCACTAGTGAATAGGCTCCCCAGATATACGTACTTATCAACTTGTTATATTCTCTCATAATTTAAGACGATGTTGCATATTGTTTTCTCATTCTTTCCTTCAAACACCATAATTTTTGTTTTCATTACGTTAATTTTGAGGCCCATGTTCTTTATTCTTGTATTCAGGTTGCTCAACATTCTTTGCAAGTCTTCGATTGACTCTGCCATAACAACCATGATGACATGACGCATCCTTCACTAACATCTTGCATAATATCGAACCAGTCGCTCAGATCCCATTAACCCTTACACTCGCTTTGCTACCAGCATATATTGTTTTTATTGCTTGTAGGAGTCATCCATTGATCACGTACTCTTTCAGCACTTCTTAAAGTTTACTTCTATCGACCTTACCAAACGCTATTTCGAGGTCAACAAATGCACACACAATGTTTCTCCTTACCCTCAAACTTTTTTCTATGATCTATCTTAACCTAAATATTTGATATACGAATAATTATTTTAGAATATATTTTACTTACGGTACTTAATAAGCTGATAGCTCTGTAATTATTACAGTTGCTATTATCTCCTTTATAATGAGTCAAAATAAGACAAAATAACTAACAATATGAAACAATGAAACTAAATTTTATTAATTTAACAACCGTGCAACAATATTCAATATTTGCTTCAATAAAAAAGCCCTTAAAACTTTCCTTAAGTTACTAAAAACATAATAATAGGCCAAATTAAACCAGTAACAAGAAACTCTATCGTATGATCCAGTTATTTCTCAAACAATAATAAATACTTTTTATATTTTGTTATTTTATCTATTAAGCAATAGTAATTTCCTGATTTTTAAATTAAATTATTTTTGTTTTCGAGGAAAGTCAAGGGTCAATTTTTTTGTGATTTAAAGGAAAGTTCAGGACTTGCAATTAATTTATTTGTAAAAACTATTTTTTTACGAATTTGTCAATATTTATATTTATAAGACTGATATGACACAGGGGGCGATTACATACCTTTCCCACTTCCCACTTTGCACCTGTCATGATTTTTCGTAATAAGTGACGTTTCAAAATTCAACGTTGACGTGTGGCGTGAATTTTTAAAAAATCATACTGGTGAAAAGTGGGAAATGGAAAGTGGGAAAGTTACGTAATCGTCCCCCCAAATGACCAAAAAGTAAACATAAAAGATCTTATATATTGTTGTAATGTTTGTTCACTCAGATTTATTATTATTTTTTTTCTTTTTGACGAAGTTTTGATATTTTCATTTTTATAGCTCACTGTGCAATTGTTTCTATAGTTTTTTTATATAGTTAACAAATAATTTTGGGGAAAAAATGTTCACATTCTTGTATCACCTTGTTGTTAAAAATCATGAAAAAGCAAGACAGCATCTCAAAGATCATGATTTTGTATCTCCCAGATTGTTGTGGGCTAGAATGAAGGTAGGAATCAGGAGGTTATTCATCGTAGCGTGCTATGCCCCAGTTGATAGTGACCCGAGAGAAGTCAAAGACGCCTTCTGGGACACTTTAAATATTGCAAATTAGTACTTGCGATCAAGGTGAAAGAATAATTTTGCTAGGAGACATGAACGGATGGGACGGCGTCTAGCGTCAAGATATAGACACAGAAAGGGTTCTAGGTTTCGACGTAAAATGATCCACATGTACACGTGATGTAAAGGAAATAGCCGCATTATTATTGACTTCGTTAATGGGGATGAAAAACTAAGAGAACTTGTTGAAGATGCAAGAGTCATGAGGGGTTCCAAATGCAATACTGATACCTTTTAGTCTTCAAAATAAACTTAGGGCGGGGATAAAGAAGAAAGAAAACAAAAAACGAAACAAACGCGAATCAATATTGAAAATTTACAGAAACCTGAAGTGCGAATAGATTTTCAGAATAAGATAAACGAACGCATAGATTAGGCAACTTGGGAGGGGTTTAGAAGCAATAAAGATTTAGAGGGCGTGGGAGGGCAAGATAGAAAATAATAAATTAGAAAGCCCAATTGATAAAGTCTGCGTCACTGAAGTTATTGATATAATTAAGAGTTTAAAAAATGATAAGTCTGCTGGTGTAGACAGTATTAATGCTGAAATGCTCAAATACGGTGGCGAATACATACCACACAAGGTGTGTGTTACCAACCGGGACGGTTCCACTGAAGTAAGTCGAATGAGAAGCGGGGTGGACAAATCACAAGACCACTTTGATTTGTATAATATTATATTTTTCTTCATTCATTGAATTTCACAACAAGTCTTCCTGCCCTTTTCCTAGGATTAATAGGTCCTATCTGATCCCGATCTCTTTTACCATTTCTTCCGTCATTATAGGTCCACTTCGGGAGCTCCGGTCTCGTCACGCCTCTAGAGGCACACTTCGAAACCTTCGGTCCCGTCTCACCTCCAGAGGCACACTTCAAGACCTTTGGTCCCGTCTCACCTCCCGAGGTACACTTCGAGACCTTCGGTCCCGTCTCACCTATAGAGGCACACTTCGAGATCTTCGGTCTCGTCTCACCTTCTCCTCTAGGGCATTCCCTAGAGATCGGGATCTCATTACACTTTATCCATCACAAATAAGAAATGCTGCCATCAGCATCTCTCTCAAATCTCTCTCTTAGTCGTCCACGGGCGGCACAACACTACTACTGTCAGTCTCCGCGCGATCACAATTCAACATTAGCCAACTCTAAACTACACTCTCTCATCCCATACGGTCACAATGCGGGCAATATTAATACTTTCCCTTAATTATATTGTTCTCGTTCACCGGTACTTCTCAGAGTTTGTTTACAATAATATTGACCGATTCGGGACTCAGGTAGATGAGTTAGTCCGTCGGTAACAGTGTGCGAATTGATAAATGTATGTTTCGAGACGGCACAAGTCCCAGACGATTGGAGAAAAGCGATTATCGTACCAATATACAAAAGAAAGGGAGATAAAAACAATTGCAATAATTACCGAGGTATCAGCTTACTGAATACCGTAAGTAAAATATATTTGAAAATACTGATTCGTAGAGTAATGGAAATTACAGAAGAAAAGATATGGGAAGTCCAAAGTGGATTTATGCCAGGAAGATCATGCACAGATCAGATATTTAGCTTTAGACAGATCACAGAAAAAAGCTTAAGGGAAAGAAAGAAAGTTTCCTGTGCATTTGTTGATCTAGAAAAAGCATTTGACAAGGTATATAGAAGTAAACTTTGAGAAGTCCTTAAAGAGGACGGTGTCCATGGATGGCTCCTACAAGCAATACAAACAATATATGCAGGCATTAAAGGGAGTGTAAAGGTTAAAGGGAAACTGAGTGATTGGTTCGATATTATGCAGGGTGTTAGACAAGGATGCGTTATGTCCTCAAGGCTATTTATCATATTTATGGACAAGTGTCTAAGAATTTCCCTCTTCGGCGAAGAAGGTGTAGATCTCGAAACGGTGAATGTGCGTGGTTTGGCTTTTGCAGATGACAAGATTGTCATGGCAGACTCAATCGAAGACTTGCAAAGAATGTTGAACAAACCTAATACGAGAATACAAAACATGAACAAGAACATAAACAAGAACCTCTGCGCACAATATGCGGGAAAACGCTGATGGACAAAGTCCGAAACGAGATAATCCTCAAAGAATGTGGTACAGGGGAGACACTAGTTGATATATATATCAACTAGTGTCCCCTATATAGCATGCGCATGTCGAAACTATGTTTTCCCCCTATGAGCATGTCGAAACTATGTTGGCCCTCCATAGTTCCCATATATGGGAAAGAAATCAGTTAAGGTGGTTCGGAGATCTTGAAAGAATGAAAGATGAACGAATGACCAAACAGGTGTATAAAGGTAAAGTAAATGGCAGAATACCCAGAGGTAGACCGCCGAAAGCATGAATAGAGTCTGTGAGTGTGACATTAATCTGAAGAGACATAGGAATCCATAGAATGACGCCTGAAACGAAGACCTTGATACTAGTGCGCCCAAGCGGGGAACCACACATAACAATTTTGTGAGGCTCTCCACGTGGGGTGTTCGCTAGAGAGATTGATCAGCAACCTGGGTCGGAGCAGTTTTACGGAATGAACGTTTTATTTAAATAAATAACACGAGGATTCTCGATCAATCTAAAATATCTATACCTTACACCTATATGCCTATCTACCATATACCTATTATACCCGTCAACACACTAGTACTTTCCAACCGAGCAATTCACGCCTACCCCGAAAGTGAAATGACTTAATGGTATAATGATAATAATAATAATAATCAACTTCGAGCCAATAATATAATCTTGAAAATACGTCTATGCAGTCAGCTTATAACAATCAGCCATCATAAGAGAACAATGTTGTTTTTTAATACAATTCTAAACATTAAATATAAATCAGTGTTCTTATTATTTAAACCACTTGACGAGAACCTGCATCAAACTATAATAAATAAAAACGAAACACATAAAATTATGAGAATAAGTGACCCTTTTTGTAGTCGAATTTGTATCACATTGTTATTTGAGTGTAGTCGATAGCGTACGTGAATTATAATTTAGCGGTTATGCTTCAGATCTCGGTGCGTGCGGATTTTCCGTGATTTTATGTAAGTTAGGAAATATTTAAAATTAGCTCTATACGCTTACTAATTTAATAATTAGTATTATCAAGGAAAGTTACAGACGTTTTTTTATCTTATTTTTTAAAAACATTTACTATGCAGTTAGCCCTAGTGTTATATATATATATTTATATATTAGTTGTTTGCTTCTACCGCAAATAAAAATGGTTAAATTATTAAATTTTCAATGGTCTTACAAAGGGCCTGCAGAGGGCCTGCAGAGGGCTTAGCCGTGCACTACAGAGTGCCTCTTTATTGGCCTTCGAGAGTAAACTCGTGGGTGAGCATGTCGAAACTATGTTGGCCCTCCATAGTTTACCAACGTAGAGCGAACATAGTAAAGGGATAACCAACTTGACTCTTCATATGGACTTGCGAGAATTTGATTCCATATTGTATGGAGCAGTCGAAATTGTATCAAAAATAAAATATACTCACATACCGAATATATAATTTTGCTTCTGTTCCATCAAACACAAGAAACTATTGTCAAACAATCCTTTCAATTTCGCAACTTTTCTTCAGTAAAAATTAAAGTCAACGCCTGTGAACGTGTGTTATCTTAGATCTCAGAACTGCTTGATACTGTGAACAAGTGTAACTCGATACGGAATATCGAAGTCAGTGAATCCTCTTGAGAGGCCTCAAAAGCCACGGTATGCACCTCGCGACTCCAACACTGGAAGGAGGATGCCGCCGAGGTGAACGGCGAAGGAGTAGGAAATAGGGGTGGAGGATGCTCTCCGATGGCGCCTACGACAAAGAGCAAGATCAGTGTGACTCTCAGCTCTCCCTCGGGCTAGGAAACTCAAGAATGCCACATACTGGTCCCACATTGGCTTTCGTAAGACACCATCTAAACCGGCCTACATTTATTGCAGTTTAAGATCTACTTTCAGTAATATTTAATACAAAAACCATTCCTATCGTTACTTCGAAGACATTGAGAATAGAGAAAAAAAACCATGTGTAAGAAACGTTGCAGGTAATGGGTGAAACGGGGTAACATCCAGCTAGGTCAGGGCTCACAACTCTCGGCTCACAATTCATCTATTTAAGTTGAAAATTCCACTATTTGGTTGAAGATTAAACTTATTTTTCTTGAAAATTTCAATTTTTTGTTTTGAAAATAAATTTTTTATTTGAAAATTTAAATCTTTTATTTTTTGTTAAAAAATTATCGTTTTTAGTTGAAAATTCAATTATTAAAATTTTCATGGAGAATTCATATTTTCTTTGGAACATTCATTTCATTGGATAAAGATTGAACTATTTTGTTGAAAATTTTTTCTGTATTACTTGATACTTAATTTTTTAAACTAAAACTATGAATATTCCATTATTGGTTGAAAATTGATCGCTTCTAGTTGTAAATTCAAAGATTTAGTTGGAAATTTATGTGTTTTGTTGTAAATTCATCTTTTTTGGTAGAAAATTCTTCTTCTTGATTGATAATTCAAGTACTTGACTGAAAGTTGAACTACTTTCTTGAAAATTCAATTTATTAGTTTAAGATTCACCTGCTGAGTTGAAAATTTTAATATTTTCTTGAAAATTCGTTCTTGTTCGTTGAAAATAAATTGTTTTAATAGCAAATTTAACTATTTCATTTATTGTTGAAAATTCAACTTTTCCGTAGAAAATTCAACAATATTCTTAAAAATTCATCTTCTTTTATTAAAACTTCCACT
>CAKNWT010092456.1:0-10098 GCA_932066315.1 Andricus coriarius | reverse complement strand
CTGGTAGGTAATCTTTATTACCTCGTTGTATTATTTCTTACTGAATCGCGAATTAAATTTTAATGAATTTATATTAATAATTCACATTTTCACATTAAATATTACCCTATTTCATTTTACATAACTGAAAGTGAAATTTTAATATAATGCCGTAATGTCCTCCGTTTCCCGAACTTAGTTATGTAAAATTTAACACACAAATTTTCTCCGAGTGAGCACCCAGTTATTCGCTGTTTCTTCAGCAGGATATGAATTCGAGCAAAAGTGAGCACCCCTGCGTCAAAGTAGACATATCAACGAACCCACTGGTACCTTACTTTTTTGGATGTGAAGGGGAATGCCGGGGAATGAAGTTTCGGCAGCAGGCGTTGCGGGGAAAAATCGAATATTTTGTGAATAAAACATGTGAATTTTAAAATTTTAGACGAGTTTTGTAGCTTCTTCGCCATTTCCTACATTTACTGATCCAAACTGAATTCAAAAAAATCAAAAAAATCAAAAACCGATTGCTTTTCGATAAATATCATAAAATTGTATCCCTTCTTTTTAGACACCAAGTATAGAAAATCAAGTTTTATTTTTCAACTTTGACCATTTCTCAACGAAACACAGGGCATCTGATTGATAAGAAACTCCAAATACAGATACTTCAAGGTGTCTGAAAGTCGAAAATATATTCAATTGACTCAAGTTCAAACCTTGACTTTTGGCCAAAAAAGTGCGATCCTGGCCCACTGTGCGCGCCTACAAAAAAGGGTTTCGTAGCCTACTAAGACGTTAATTTAATCGTTCAAACATCCCCCTCCCGTACCTCCCGACATTCTACACACTTTTTCCTCTTGTTATTCCTAGTTTCCTTCTCCTCGTTCCCCCTTACTTCCCCACCCTAATGCCCCCCCTCATTCCCTAAATTTCAAAATTTGCCGAATTCAATTTTTGAATTTTTACACTTAAACCAGACATGCTCAGCTAGGAGAAATTCCCGACCGAAACATTTAGTGCACTTCCACCTCCGATTCTCCTTCTTCCTCTTCTTTTCTACCCACACTCCACAGCACTGCAATTCACTCCGTGCAAATAAAGAGTGACATATTTGGCCATGACTATGTCAATTATTTGGTTCATATTTTAATTATTTGCCTCGAGAGATAATATTGTGCCACAAGGTTAGGTTTTTTGTTTAGAAATAAGAATTTGATCGGAGAGTAGAGAGGTTAAAAAACACAAGGTTGGTAGAAGTAAAATTCAGATAGCATACTATGTATGAAAAATAAAGGCGCGAAATATGATTTAAAACTTAAATTGATAATAGGAATGTGAAACTTTAAAGGACGAAAAATGGCAAGTAGAAATCCTGTTGGCACCTGAGCAAGAAAAGAAATTAAATTAAAAAACTATTGTTGATGACGAAATTCAGAGTGTGAAGAAGAGGTTTATTTGTAGGACTGAAGAAAGAGGATTCAATCCGAGAATCTAGGGCAGGCCCAGAACACATGATTGATATCCTCATCATAAAAACAGCAGAAAGCCCACTCCCAACCATCGATGAAATTTTTTTTAGCCAGACTAGCAGCTTGGTTGTAGTGATTGGCACGTAGCATTAAAATAATAACTATTGATTTCCTATCGAGTTTAGAATTATGAAACCACGGTTAATTGAATTTAGATGAATCAAAAAGTTATGAAAGTAATATTCAGCAATTCCTGTGGATTCCGAAGCTCTACTAAAAACCTCCAGAACAGATTTCAGACGCAGGGGAAGGGGTGCTGAACAAATATCAGTGTGTGAAGCTTTATACCATGAAAGGTTCCTTCTGCAATAGCAATTTTTGTCAAATTGTCCGCATTTTCATTACCTGAAGTAGCTTTATGACCAGGAATCTACACTAAAACAATATTTAGATAATTTCCGTAGCGATAGAAAGAAGGTTTCGAATCTTTTAAATAATGTATGACGTAAACAAATAGGTATTAAAGTTTTGACAAGCTTGTAATAAACTTTTTGAATCTGAAAAAATGATTGATTTTGGAATGCGGTTATCCAAAATGTGCTGGATTGTCTCACTAATCGCTAACGCTTCGGCTATATAGATAGAAGCATGTTCCGAAATTTTTAATTTAATTTTAATATTTAGTAGTGGGGAACATATAGAGATTCCAACAAATGATTCTGGACATTTTTAACCGTCCGTGCAAAATTGGGTAACATCAGAAAGTTTGTTATTACTACAATTATTTAATATTATTGCAGGAGAATTACTATGCTGTATAGCTTCACCTTTTTTTAAATCAGTCGTTGGTTGGAAAAACTTTAATGGATGGGGTCTTCAGAAATGTAACCCTCAAGTTTATAATACGATTTTAACAAGAAAAAACTCATATCCAGGTTGAATTGAGTTAAACCGTAGTTAGTTATATAGTATATATTGTAAAGCATATAATAGATTAGATAATTCAATGTAAGAAAACATTTAATTAGAAATTTATCTGATAATAGTTTAAATCGAGACATTATGGAGAGTTCCTTTAATTCACCTTGCATAACAATGACAGCTGTAAAAATCTATTATGTAGTTTGTTTAGTTTTCTAAAAAAGGTATCCCAACTATAAATGGATAGGACATGAATACTATAGTCGAAAGAGATCCTTCCCAAAGAACGAAATAACATTTGAAGTATCTGAAGGCGAGAACGCCAGGAAGTACCACATAAGCACCTCAAAATATTAAAAACCTGATTGCCTCTTTTAATTAATTTTAGAATGTGTAGTTCCCAAGATAAGGTATAATGAAAAATAACCCCTAAAAATGTAGCCGACTCGGATGGATTTATAATTTGATCGTCAACAGAGATATAGACGTTATCTGGTAAATTTTTGATTGGATTCGGAAAAATAACTAGTTCCTCCAATTCGCATGACGTAAAATAAAGGGCTATGTTATCTGCAAGTTTTAAATTCTACAGCCCGGTTAAATGATTGAATGTAATTTTCTGTATAAATAGTGTACGAAAGAGGAGTGAGAATGCTGCCATTTGAGAGACATTTTTGACTATGAATGGTCCTTTATTTTCGTCGTGGTTGTTATCAATTACATGGTCTAGTAATCGATATCTTTGTTTAATTACTCCACGGACAATCTCTACTGCAAACCGAATTTTTGTGACGAAACGGGACTGATTTGATTCTTTAAATGTCAACTGCTTTCCAGAACCTTTTAACGCTGGCATCAGTACAGCAAAGTCCTTCGACTCTCGTACGTCTTTTGCATCGCGAAAACCGCGATCAAGGATGAATTTGTCGCCTTCATTCATTAATTGACACAAACCGTTCGGACATTCAATCAGATTTTTTATAAATTCAGGGTCATTCAGGTTCGCATGAAATGGCTCTGCCATGTCTAGTACTCGTCCGGTTGTTGTATAGATAGTAAAGGCTTGCATAAGGGAACCTTCTTTTGGCCAGAGTAAGATTTTAGCTGGTACTCATTATTACAGCTTTTCTGATGGTGAGCATATGTACCGTAAAAAATTAACATTAGCTCATTATCAGAATTAAATACCATTTTAGAGTCATCAGTAGTATGAAAATCAATTAGGTCACGTCTAGAGATAGCACTTAATCCGAATCGTGAGGGCAAAACATCTCTTTCAAAAGAGTTCATGATAGATTTGGAATAGTCTGAAAAAACTGCTCTCGTTCTAATTGCAAAATTGCAACAACCATTTTGTTGGAGTTTCCTGTTCTTAACTTTAATAGAAACACTACAAGAGCTTGTATTACATCGCGGGTCTGAGTTTTTCACATTGACGTGAGCATTTCGCGTAATTCGATAATATTTTCCCATGTTAAACCTGTAAAAAGATGTATTTTTTCTTCTGATAAAGAAAATTTTCCAACTTTGTCAAGAATGAATGTGTTACATTCAATACTTAAACGTTTAAGTAATTCCGATAGCTCTGAATCTTTTACTCACGCGAAATTCGAATATACACGTAAGCGACTTAATTCTTTGTCAAAGAACCGACCTTTTATTAAATGTGCTCGACAACAACGGTTACCATGCCCAACATAAATCCTTTTTTTAACATAGGATTGTAAGCGCGCTTGTTTTGGAACTACTGTTACATCTTGTGCCTTGTAACAAACACAACAATATTTGTGCTTTGCCACAGTCCTTTGAACTTGAATGCGAATATGCTCGCAATCTTCGCCTACGTCAGAATTTGTAATGCTTACTTTGAATTCTGTATCTTTGTCGCTTGATTTTGAAGAACCATCGCTCTCAGAAACTGTTCTTTCATTATCAGGATATCGATTACCATCATTTAGTTTTCTGCTTTTGTAAGGCATATAGCGATAGGACCAACATAGAACATCATTGAGAGCGATACTTTTTCCAAAGCAAAGACAAAAAGCATTTGCTTCATGTGCAGACTCTACTATTTTTTACGCTTATGTACACTCTTAGTAAATTTTCTGCAAGCAGCGCATCTTTGATTCATAAAACTTTTCCTTAAAGTTATGTTGTTACCCACTACTAATGAGGTACGGTCACTGAATGACGACGGCTGTGGGCCCGCTTTCCCACCCTGATCAGCCGCCAATACTGGGGATCCGACTCATTGCATCGCAAACACTTTTTTTCTGCCTGCCATGACGGCATACCATTTTTTATCTAGGACCTTTGCCGGGAAAATCCTGTCGACTGCCGTCACCACGTGGAGGTGTCCTAGATGCAGAAATCATAAGTGCGGGCCACATTGAGTTATTTAGTCGGTGGCAATGCTGCACTACATGGATCCAAATTCGCCGGACGGACGGTCGGCGACTAACAGTTTCTAACATCTCGATACACTGAGCAAATTCAAAGATTCTCGCATTAAATATCATAAGTGTGGGCCACATTGAGTCCTTTGGTCGGTGGCAATGCTGCACCACATGGTTCCAAATTCGCCGGACGATCGGTCAGCGACTGGCGGTTTTTAACTCGGACTCAAATGGGTTAAACCATGTAAATTCGAGTACCTACTTATAGGATAGAGTTACCCAATGCGAGCTACTTGTCGCAAATCATGTGTATACTATCTGTACAACAACCGAGCGAGCACTAGACTTGACAGGATCATTTCATGCGAACCTGGATGACGCTGAAAAAATAAAAAAATTTATTAAAGATCGTAATTGATCATGGATTTCGAGATGCGAAATACGTATTGAAGTTTAAGGGCTTTACCAATGGTCGAAGAAAAGTTGGCTGCTGTTCCCATATAGCAGTCATTATTTATTACTTATCACACGTGAGCTACTTGTCGAAAGTCATAAGGCTGCTGAAATTCTGAGTAAATTGTTTACTCAAAACAGTATGAATCCCGCAATAGAGGAAGGCAGTAAAGAAGATTAAGAGTACAGCATATTAGAATAAAGTGTATTGTTCAAATCATACTTACTTTATTGATTCATAAGCTAAACATAAAGTTGGCCCCCCATTCTCATGAAGAATTGCATACATATTAGGGGCCATAACTTTATTTTAATCTTTTTTAGCCGTGAAGTAATCTTTTGATCTTATTTTAAAAAATATATGTTGTTACACTGGACATGAGTATATTACAGAAAAAAATGGCGGTATAGGCACCCAAAATTCATTAGAAAAAAATGGTTACATAATTACAATAATTTTTTTGAGCCCCTTCTCGTAGAAAGAATTGATTGATACATTTTTGTATAGTCTTCTTAATACCCTATATAACATATATTCAAGCCATCAAAATCGGTTAAGCCAATTTGGAGAAATTAGAATTTTTTAAAATAATTTTTGTAACAAAATTTTGTTGAAGTTGGTAATTGCGGTAAATCATTCCTATAATGGTAGAAAAATTGCCCTAAAATATGAACCAAAACAAGCGGGGGAACTTTACCCATGCTTACCCGGCTGTGGCCTTTCATGTAATATAAAATATATATAACTAAAATTTTTATATTTTTTATAGTATTCAATTGAAATTCTTATCCATTGTATACTATAATAATGTTATATAATATTACTTAAAACAAAAAGTTGTTACTTTTTACCTCTTTTAACTGCAAGTTATTTGCAGATGGGATTTTGCTTTTGATTACAGTTGTTTGGCATCCTACAAACAATTTAAGACCGAATGTAAAATAATCTAGCTAGCCATTTTGGAAAAAAATATATTTTTCTGTTTAATAAAGTTTTAAGTAAAAAAGTTTCCGAAAATATCATTATAATTTATAATTATATTTTTAAATTCCTTTCTTAGTATAATTTAAATATTAAAAATTCGAAAGTTTGAATATTATCATTGTTTTTCAATTAGTCGCTTACAAAGTCGAACTTCCTAATATTGGGCTTTACCACTCATATCCTTAGTTTAGGTTTGCTTTTAAGTGAAATAAATTTTTCAAGTTATCTTTAATAAGAAATTATAAATTACACCGTATTTAAACTATCGTGATACTTTGAACCTATAATAAGGATATGAATTGTAAAGCCCAATATTAACGGCAGGGAATCGATTTCCAGAACTCGAATTTGCCAGAATGAAATTTTGTCAGAAGAACGCTTATTTCTGAGCGTGCACCTGCGGGCAGACAATTTATGAATACAAGAGTGATGTTTCTTTGTGAAATAGCGAAAAGATCGGTAAAGGGAGGTGGTTTCTTTACATAATGAAGCAACAGCTAGCGATATGCGTTTGTCATTACTGAGGATGCCAAATGAAACCCCCAAAGAGAACTTTGTTTTAAATATTTATTTAAGAACTGGATACAATTTATTAATAAAAATTTATTGTTAAAATGATTTTTAAATTGTTGTTCTTCCTCGAGGAAGTTGCGGTCCAAATGAAAATTCAATACACTTCACTGGATGTTTGAAGTTCTCATTCCATTAGGTCATCCTGGTAGTCCAGGTATTGAAAGTAAATCTTCCCCGGGAAGTTTTCTTAGGAACTGAAATGTAAGATAACCGGATGATTTTAAAAACGTCTCGTACTAAAAATTAATCCTGGTTGTCCAAATATTAAAAATACATCTTCCCCGAGGAAGTTTGGTTAAGACTAAGAATTTAACATACTCGGAAGATTTTAAAAAGGTCTCGTCTTACCAAAAATTACCTTCCCTAGGGATCATGGGACCTCGTAGCTGGTGGGAGGGCTCACGGATCTCATTAGACGGACACTAAAGTCGGATTCAAAAGTCCTGACACCTGGCTTTGAAGCTTTATTACTCGGCGAGAAAAAATGGCAGAATGTTGAGTCAAAGGCAGAAATATTCTTTAACATTATCCGCGTAAAGTGATCTCAGTTAGAGTTCCGTGAAAAAAATTTTGACTTTCCTGTGACACAAAATGTGTGAAAAACCAGGAGAAATGACCCAAAACCTTCACTACGTCGAATTTGAAAGCCTCCACAGGTTCAAACATTGGTACCAGAAATTTGAAAAAAATTAATGAGTATTCAGTAACATGTACTTAACACATAGCAATTTGTTTTACTTCAATTTAATGATTATTTTAATTTGTAGAGCTAAAAATGTAAAAAATAATTATCTCGGCTCTGGATAGAGATTTGAAGCTGAAATCCAGCTTAAAAGATTCTTCTCGATTCAGCGGTTTCATATCAAAAGTTTACCGATCAATAAAAATGATTAATGCCTGAATTAAAAGAGTCCGAATAATTTCGATCCTAATGAGTTTCAATACTGGCCTATGGCTACCCGGTAGCCATAGGCGTAGGCTGAATCTCCTCTTCACTGTACATGAGACATGACGAATTTTCAAAGCGTCCTTCAGCCCTTAAATTTAAAATTGTTGAAACGTCTACTCTAACTAACCAATTTTTATCAGAAAAATTAAAAAAGTTTATTATTACTATATAAAAAACCAATGGTAATTTTTTAAACAATTTTTATTTGTTTAAACTATGTTTTCCTTCCACAATAATGTAAAGCTATTAATTTGTTTGCAAAATTTTCTAAAGTCACAATTATTATTTGTTTGAACAATTTTTTCCCTCCGCGAATCGTGTAAAGTTTTCATCTTTCTGGATAAATGTTATAAATTTCATAGAATATGTTAAACAAGAAGTCCTACTCTTAGTATTTATGAAATTTATAACATTGATCACGAAAGATGAAAACTTTACACGATTTGCAGAGGGCACAAATTGTTCAAACAAATAATGATTGTTTAAAGAATTTTAAGAAATTTGAAAATAAAATAATACCTTTACATTATTATGGAAGGAAAACATAGTTTAAACAAATAAAAATTGTTTTAAAAATTACCATTGGTTTTTTTATATGATAATAATAAACTTTTTTAATTTTTCTGATAAATATTGGTTAGCTAGAGTAGACGTTTCAACAATATTAAATTTAAGGGCTGAATGACGCTTTGAAAATTCGTCATGTCTCATGTACAGTGAATATTCAGCCTACGTCTATGGCTACCGGGAGCTCGGCCATTTTTTTTAGAAGGGGGCTCTTTCACGCTTAAATTGGTCAATGCTGAGAAAGGACGTTTTTTCAATACGAGTTTTCCAGTATTGAAACTCATTAGGATCGAAATTATTCGGACTCTTTAAATTCACGCATTAATCATTTTTATTGATCAGTAAACTTTTGAGATGAAACCGCTAAATCGAGAAGAATCTTTTAGGCTATATTTCAGCTTCAAATCTCTATCCAGAGCCGAGATAATTATTTTTTACATTTTTAGCTCTACAAATTAAAATAATCATTAAATTGAAGTAAAACAAATTGCTATGTGTTAAGTACATGTTACTGAATACTCATTAATTTTTTTCAAATTTCTGGTACCAATGTTTGAACCTGTGGAGGCTTTCAAATTCGACGTAGTGAAGGTTGAGGGTCATTTCTCCTGGTTTTTCACACATTTTGTGTCACAGGAAATTCAAAATTTTTTTGACGAAACTCTAACTGAGATCACTTTACGCGGATAATGTTAAAGAATATTTCTGTCTTTGACTCAACATTCTGCGATTTTTTTCTCGCGGAGTAATGAAGCTTCAAAGCCAGGTGTCAGGACTTTTGAATCCGAATTTAGTCGGTTGGGACTTAAACTAAGGAGCGATCTTTCTAGTAGGTAATCGCAAAGCCTACTGGAATATCGAGGTCACGAGTTCCCAAGCTCCCTAGCTACGATGTGATCGTCGTGTCAGGAACTGAATGGCATGAGGGTCAACAAATCCTTGAACACCCCAACCTGCCCCCCTCAGTAGATTCGGACAGGCAGGGGTCCCAAAGGAGGTGTCTTAACGGAGACTTTGGGACACCAGGTCGAATCCCACAGTGTAAGGTCCATACATAAGGGGCCACACGGTGATAAATATGGGAAACAATTCGAGCCACGCGACGATTTTAATCAAATAATGAACAAAACATTTTTATCCTTTTCCAAAAATGTTATATTTAATAGTTCCGGTGAGACAAATTTGATAACTACTTCCACAATTTGACGTCCAAAAGGTTATATCTCTCTTTTTAAAATTAACGAAGTTGACCTTCAAATGACCTTGATTCTGACGTATAGCGGTCATAGGGGTCACGGATTCGTGATAAGTGCACCTGAAAACGTATATTCTTCTTAGTTCCACTCGCGAAAATATTTTGTAGTCCTGCGTTATTTTCGAACAATTTCCACTGATGCTGAGTCAAGTCGTTTCATGGTTCATTAAAAAAAATATATGGGTAGTTACCAAAATTCTCTCACCGGAAATATTAAATATAACATTTTTGGAGGAAAATAAAAAAAAATTTCATTATTTGATTAAAATCATCGCGTGGCTCGAATTGTTTCCCATATTTATCACTAAGGGTCGCTCGAAAAACCTTTCCTCGGCGATGCCGAGGAACTTCCGCGGAGGGGGGGATTTAATTGAACCGCTGGCGATCAAAAGGGGATACGCCCGAAACGCCGTCGTTTTAGTTGGCCCTTGGGTCATATTTTTTGCAGGTCAAGTTTAAATTTTTTAATGACATATCCCAATAGGAAATTTTATTTCGCATATTTTTAGTCCTATAAATAAATGTGATAACTTTATTAGTTTTCGAAA
>CAKNWT010092455.1:0-12410 GCA_932066315.1 Andricus coriarius | reverse complement strand
TTTTTAACACTAGATGAATTTATAACCAAATAGTTAAATTTTCAACCAGGATGAAAATTGAAATTTCAACAGCAAAAAAAAGAATTTTGAATAAAATAATTCAATCTTCAATCAAAGAGATAAATCTTCAACTCAGAAAGATTCTTCAGTCAAGAAAGAAGAAAAATCAACCTAATTGTGGAATTTTCAAAAAGACTAAACCCGAAAATGCGAATTTTCAACAAAAAAGCTTATTTTAAACGAAATAGTTAAATTTTTAATACAAAAAGACGAATTTTCATCCAAACAGTTGAATTTTCATCGATAAAGTTAATTTAAGAGCAAAAAGGTGAATTTTTTACAAAATAGTTTAATTTTCAACCAAATAGTTGAATTGGCTACAAAAATAATTGAATTTTCATCTGAGTTTTTAACAAAATATTTAAATTTTCAACCAAAATAATAAAACTGTTAACCAAAAAAGATGAATACTCAACTGAAATAAATACACTAGAAAAAAATTATGAATCAAAATCTATCTACTGCGATAAAACTACATTGAAACAAATTTAAACATGAGCCTTTTTCAATTCTGACGTTTATCTATTTTTCAATCCTTGATCTTCTTCAATTTTTTTCTGATGTATTTTTATCAGTAGAAAGTGCTGAAGTGTTTAACACATTTTTTAAAGTTCAATGAAAAAAATGTTTGCACACAAACGTGACTAAAAAACTGGCTAAAGAAATGGCGCTACTGTGAGAGGGCACTTTCGTTCAATATTCACGAGATCTTAAAACGAAATGATATCCCCTGTTAATTCCCTTTTTTACCTAAAATTGAATTTCTGAACGGCTGTGATCTCTGCTATTTTTTGGCATAAAACAAGACCTCCTTGTCTTAAAATAAGATCATTTTCTTAATTCAATTTTTTTTTCTGTGTTGCAGGACCACAGAAAACTTTTGGTGTCCAATTTCTTGAATTTAATTCTTGACAATCAAAATTTTTAATGTGCCTTTATTTGTTTTCGTATCTCAAAAAATACACCGAATTGGGCGTACTTTTGAGGATCGACGTTTAACAGTGACCGGTTGATAATAAGCTCTCTGGCTTCATAGAAAAGTATGATAATTTAATTCACTTCTGCTTATTGAAATTCAAACGTAAAGTACACTTTAAAAGTAAAGTGAAATACCACTTTTATGTGCGATTTATGAATATTGATGTCATATTTGCCCATATTGATGTTAGGACACGGGAACTGTCAGCATGGACCCTACTTTAAACTTTAAAGGGTTCCTCAAGAGCCCAGGTTCAGACCGGACATTAAAGCTTGTTTTTACTAAAAAGGTTCGGACCCGAGGATTTTATCCAGACGCGTACTTTTTAAATTCTTAAGGGTCCAAGCTCGCACCCGGGCCCTATAAATGCTTAATTCTTATTGAACCATTTAGGTATGTTCGGACGCTTTAAAACTTCAGGGTTCTGATTCGTAATTTTCTTAGTCGTACATTTCGAATACGTCTTTTCAAAGCACTTAATAAAAGTTATATTTAAAAACCGCGACTTTTTAAAAATGAAAACCAGGTGGTTCTGCAAAGGATAAAGTCGGAGTTATAATTTGAAAAAGTAGAATTTAATTACGATTAACAGTAAAAGGTCACACATGTATTTCTGTTCCACGAACGGCGTATAGAGATCTGACATACCCAAAGGGATTACCCGTGAGCTCTTTGCGTAAAATAAATAGCAGTGACATTAAAAGTGAATATGAAAGTAGATAAGCAGTATAAAGCAGTCATTAAAATAACAATTTTGCGGTAAATATTTCTGAGTTCTGCACATTTATGCAGTGTTTTTATAATTTTTATTTATTATTTTAATAAAGAAGGCTTATTACTAGGGTGAAATTTTTTCATTTTATTTTAACACTCGTTTCATAATCTTTTTCCTTTTGGTGAATAAATAATCGCATACTTTTCTTATATTTAAAAGAACAAGTTTAAACCGCGGTCCTGGGAACTTAAACAGCTCTAAAACTATTACAACTTTTAATTAACGCACGCTCAATTTCAAGGATTTTACCAAGGGGGTGAGTAATAAAAAAAAAGGATTCTTTTTTTCTGACCCTACTTAATTTATAACTCAGAAAAATATCTATTTTGCTTGTTTGAAGCACTTCCTGTTGTTTGAAAAAAAAATACTTTCCAATAATAATTATTTTAATGGAAAATAAATAACTCTATTAACACTTACCAATATTAATTTCTCCTATAAGAATTTTTGTTCGAATCTAATTGCCAAGATTTATCATTAGAGTCATAATTCGCATCCAAAAATTGGTATATGATAACAATTGCTATTTTTATGAATATTGCGTTGACAAACTTCTCAATTGTGGTGCTTGTTTCACAGCTAGATTGATTTTTCTGACTAGAACTGATTGCATTTGTCTTCCCGGGAATTTTTGAACTTGAAAAACTATCAGAACCATTCACTCACAGTAATTGTTCGTCAATGATTTATTAGTGATATTTAAAGAAGGAAATGAGGCAATAAATAACAACTTGCGTAATTATTGATCACAATTTGTGTAAATTAATGCCTAATTAGAAAATTTCGTGATTGAAAAAAATGATTATCTATAGATTCTTCCAAAACTGTTTATAACAATTACATATATGGATGTTGGTTAAGTATCAGAGACTAAAAACGTGTTGTAAGTTTAGCAGTACAATTTAAGAAAAGAACTTCGAGATATTGTTATGCATACAAACAGGATATTTTCATGCATAAAACATTGTCAGGTTTTTAATATCCAACTTTTTGAGTTTTTATACTTTTTAAACTTATGACGCGTTATGAAGACCTCTTAGTTTTGATGACAGTTGTATTTTTAGTCTTACTCATAACGCCAATATTTTTCAAAGTTAAAAACTAACTTTACTCATCCACTAGAAAAGTTTGTATGCAAAATTGTTTTGAAATTACTCGTCGCACTGGAGTCTAAGAATTTGATTAAAAACGTGAATTTTGCCATTTTATAAATCGAATTTAATTGTGAAAGTAAAAAATTTAAATAAGCCAACTTTAACACACTCGTGTTTTAGTATAATATTATACATTCAAAATTACATTTCAGTTATAAGTTGAGTGAGAAAAAGTTCCATAAAATCTTCTAATGTGTTTTCGTTGTAAACACAGTAAATCCTCGGGTATCGAAAGTGCTGCAGCTCAATTCATTATTCTATTTAATATCAAAACAATCCACTTTCAAGAATCAAAAAAATGTACGAGCCCAACTTCACGATTCTAGCATCTGAAAGTCGTGTGGTTTTTTTTTTGCAAAGATCTCCCCAAAGACACATTCAATGTTCATGTGCAATTATCAAATAGTTTTCATACTAAATCTGGATTATTTTAATCGAATGCGTATCGCTCTGCTGCAAATCACTTTCATCCAACTTCAAGATAAAAGTAACATCCCAGGATTTTCTGTGAAGAGTTTTATCAGTTTGTCCTGATAATAAATTGTAGCTGATTTGATAATTAAAATTAATTTATATTGGGATATAAACTAGTAAATAACAAAATAAAAACTTATCATTGAAAACGACGAGATCGTACATTGACTTTACTACTTTATTCTCGATATTATAGTGAAAGCTCAACAATTTGCAAAGGTTTCCTTCAACGCCTACAAATCGGACGAAGTTGATAAAGTTTAAATTTATCTAACAAATGGAAGAAAAAGTTAAATATCAAAGCCTGTTTAACAAAATCAATATTCATTTGCAAATATGAAATCGAACATTCAATAAATTAGTATTCAAATTTTTTTAATGAAGGGCTCATATGTACTTGCTATCCGCATACCGTAACACCCGCAGAGTTCGCATTCGCAAATGTATATTATGTTTTCACAAACATACTTAATGTATGTTCAATGAAGTGTATACATACATGGGTGGCGTGCTGATGTGTTCGGGGTGGGAGGGCGTACGGGTGGAGGGAAAGTGGGGGAGTGAGAAGCTGAAAGAGGGGGTGTTGTGATCTAGCGCCTGTTAATTGATACTCGAATGTACACACTAGCGCGAAGCGTACGCATAAGCTTACATGCAGGATACCGTTGATTCCAAAAAATGTTTAACACTCGAGCAGGAAATGTTTTGCGAATAAATTACATATGCCTCCATAAATATTTTTTTTTCAGCTTCGGTTAGCCAATTTTTTTACGAGCTATGAGCAATAAAAAAATGAAGAAAGTTGCATAAAACTATTATTAAACACTTTATATGTAAACACATAATTTTTTAATTTAGCATAAATAGGTATAGAACAGTGACTATTATTATCATTCTTATGAACAATAAACTCTTATTTTTTAATGTTATAATTGGCTTTATAGGATCCAGAAATAAATGCTTGATTTTGTATGAAACTGAAGTTTCCCACATTTATGTGAAACAATAAATAAAAATTGTCCTCACTGAAATATAAAGTTTGTACCGCTGGGTGCTAAATATTTGTAAACAAAAGTTTTGGCTCCCTAGCTGCTAGGAAAGCAGTCGTTTTCAACGCCTAAATCTAAGAAATCGTCAAAAAAGTCTAAAATGTGTTCCAAGTTTCCTAACTAAAATCTGAGGAATGAATTTTGTAGATTTTAATGGTAAATAATTGTAAAAAGAAGTTAAATCACCCTAGCTGCTGGCGAAAGTAGTCGTCTGCAACCAATAAATCTCAAAAATCGGAAACAAACTCTGAAATGTGTTCCAAATTGTTTACCTAAAATCTGAGGCATGAATTTTGTACATTTTACTGGTAAATAATTGTAAAAAAAAGTTAAAACACCCTAGCTGCCAGGAAAACAGTCGTTTTCATTTTCAAACCCAAATCTCAAAAATCTAATAAAATTCTAAAATTTTTTCAAAGTTTCTTACCTAAAATATAAGCAATGAATGTTCTAGACCTTGATGGACGTTTGCAACCCATTCATTATTACTATTAAATTCTAGAAAATTAATTCCTTGGATTGTATGAGGAAACTTGGAACACATTATAGAGTTTTTTTCGATTTTTGAGATTTAAGGCTTGAAAAAGACTACTTTTTCCGGCAGATAGGGGGATGCAACTTTTTTTACAGACATTTGGCTTTCAGCGTTACAAAATTCGTGATTCAGATTTTAGGTGAGGAAATTTTTTATTTTTCGTTTCACATTAACTCTAGAAACTTCAGACATTCTAATCGAAATTTTTACTAGATATAAAATATATTTCGAAAATATCTTAATCAAACTTTTCAATTGGACACAAATTGAAAAAGTTCTAGATAATTAACAATCAAGTAGATTATTCAAACTGACTGGAAATTTGTGTAGAGCTGACTTAGAACCGAACTTTGAACGAATGGAATCGAAGTCTATGGCTTTATGTCTCTGTTTAGTAAATTACAACAATTATTTTTTTATTAACGTTCTATCGAAAATCATAACTACTGCTTTTATTTCATTCCATTTTTCCCTACATCGTTTTATTTTTCAAAGATATCGTGAAAGCCGCAGGTGCTTCAAGAACCGTCTTTAAAAACAAATTGAAAAAAATTACAGTTCCAAGTTATGACTGCAGTTCAGTGGGAGTTTAAATCACAGTTTTCGATTTAAGTTACAATATTTGGGATAATTAAAAAAAGGATAATTAAAGAAAAAGAGTTGAAATGCACGCATTAAAGGTATGAAAACGAGCGCGAAGTGCAACAGCTTCCTCGTGCGCCCTGGGGGCGCTCAAACTTAGCGGGAAGCGTCGCAAGTAATTTTTTAATATTTCATTACTAAGAAATAAATAAATTGTTATAAGATTATATAGTAAATAACGGTTAACATTTTTTTAATCGACTTTTTCATTGAGTGTGATTGTATGTCCAGAATACCAACAGCACTTAGTAAGAGCCGTATGCATCGGTTTCTATGTTTGACCAAGTATAAACAGATTTTATTGAAAACAAATATCAACATAACAGTATTTTGTATACGGATATTTGAAAAAATATATTACTTTTAATTATTATACTAACGTTTAATTGTGAGTCGCAATAGAATTTTAGAATACCACAAAAAAATATTTTTTTAATCAAATTTTTTAATTTCATATATTAATTAAAGACCTAAACCTATTTTTTCAGAAAACGCATATGCGATTATTTTAATTTTTATTTTAAAAGTTATTAATATTTGATAAAAAAATCTATTAAAAAAATGTTCAACCATATTTTCTTATGAATATACATGTATATTATTAATTATTTATTAAAAATATTTATATTTGATATTTTCTTATAAAAATTGCTTCATTTCTTAGTAATTAAATACAAATATCGACTTTTTTCAAAAATCACCCGCCCAATTATTCACATTTTTATCTTAAAATATTCAAGGGATCCCATATTACCGTAAACAATAAAAAGATCGCATTTACCTGGAAATTTCATTTAAACTCGGTTCAGCCGTACCGTGGAAAGCTTGGAGAATTCAATTTTGAGCTTTCTATATACTTGAAACAATTGTTCAATTTTATACGAGTGTAGTTAGAAAGCGTATACTAATTTAAATGCTTTAATTTTAAATAATTTGATTTAGAAGGGGAACACAAACAAAAATAAAGTTTCATTTTGAATAAAGAAACAAATTCAAAATGTACCTAAATGAAATTGAACCATAATTGGTTCATATTGAGCAACACGAATATTGAAAGCAATTCAATTGTTTTTCAGTTTTTGTATTGATCAAGAGAGCGAACATAGAAGTTCAAAATGAGTTTTTAAGAAAACTACTTGAAATAAAATTGAATCCCTAGTTTTTTCTGTGAATATCAAAGTAAGATTGCACTAATTAAGAAATTGGCATGGCTCCGATTTTGAAGTTGTTGAATTTTGAAATGAAATTCCAATTTCGGAAATGTTAAAAACTAACCGTTTCTATTTCAAATGGTTTAATTTTAACGTTTTTAGCTTACTTATTTCAAACCTGAACGCTGAAAAACTTGTGGATCTCCAAAGACTTTTAATTTAAATTTCCGGTGTTGTTTAAACGAGAAGATGAAGACTAAAAATGTATTCAAAATGCATATAATTTAGGCTTTTGCCGGATATATTTGCAAATTTTAAGTACCTACGGAATTTTCGTATGTCAAGATAATCATTATTCAAAAAGGTATTGTTTAACATATAAAGAGATACGCAATAGTTTCCAGCAATGTTTTATTCAAATTTGTATATGTATATGATTTTAAACCCTCGTTTAAACGAGATTAAGTTGAAATCGTTAAAAGAGCCTGAAATTTGATATTATTTCACTTAAAAAAAAGTTATGTTTGAAGAAAATGTGTCTTATTTTAAGAGAGAAATCTAATTTTGAGCCAAGAACATGGTGTGTTTTAAGGTGTAACAAAACTAACAGTTTTTTTCTGTGGTCGGTTCTTTTGAAAATAATTTGGCTACAACGCATTCAAAAAGATTGCTTAAAATTGTTAAAATACCGATATCTAAATTTAAGAATTTAATAGTACGTCTTCTTAAATTCTGATAAACTTATACATTTTTATTTAACTTAAGTTCACTACTAAATTTAAGGTAAACAAATGTTTAGGTATAATTATTTTAAGCATTTTTGCACAGTGTGTATAGAGTAAAGAACAAGAACCTTTTAAAAAAAATTATTTAATTTTAAATGGATCGAATCTGAAATTTGAAAGAAAATTGAAATTACAATCGCCCAATCGCTGTACAGTGAAATTTTAAGTCCTCGATTTTAATTGATATAACTTAATAGTGACAATATTTTCACTGAATAATTGTTACTGGAAGTTTCTTTATTTAAACTTTTCTAGGACCCTCATTAGTACTATATAGAAAATGTTTGCGAGTCTACTTAGAGTATAATTAAGCCTCACTTATTAAAACTGACCAGTTTTCTTACAGTACATTTGTCTTAATTATAAGTAAAGCATACATTTTTCATTAAAAAATTTTACCTAAATATTATCTTAATAATAATCTATAGATATAATTTTTCTCAATTTACGAATTATTGTAGGGTATCTAAATTTCGTTAAATAATTTTATAATTTCTACAATTAGTTTCTTCGACGAATTCTTATGGCGACATAGCACCATTTATTTCAAAGTTTCTTATAAATATCTCTCAAGATTCTATTTTAATAATAAACCAAATAAAGCGGATCTTGGCCTATTGTAACTCTTGAGGCGTAATTTCGGTAAGTTCCTCTCACTTTTTAGATATCAGTTCAATTCAATTACGTAACTCATTACCATTTTCACCTATGTAAATGTAGGATTTATAATCTTGTATCAAAGTTCACGAAATTTAGTTCAATTTGAACTGACAGTGAACAATTTATTCAACCACGCGAAAAAATCGGCATCTGAGAAAATAAAAGTTGCGGGCCCTGACAACAAAAATAAATTTTTGCAAACTAAAAGGGACAGTTAAAAATTACGTATAACATAATATTTCGAAAAATGTAAAGCCCCTCCCTCTAACCATTTCTCCATATTTTCATACTGAGAACAAAACGTTAATTAAATCAACAGCCCCCTTCAAAAGTAGATCCTTCATTGAATGTTCAGTGAAATAACAATTATTGACTCAAGTTAAATAAAAAATTAAATTAAAAAATAGATTTAAAATAGGTTAAAAATTAGATTAAATCGGGAATGAAAGAATGAAAGAAACATAATTCTCACTTGGAATAGGGAATTGTCGAAAAGAATTACGATCCTGACTTTGAGACAGGGAATTTTCTAAAAGACTTATAATTCTAAGTTAGGGGAATTATAATTTTGAGTTTGGGACAGGGAATTTTAGTAATGAATTATAATTTTGAGTTTGGGACAGGGAATTTCAATAAAGAAATATAATTTTGACAACTGGGCAGGGAAATCCTGGAAATAATTGTAATGTTGACTTTTGAACAGGGAGTTTCATAAAGAATTATAATTTTGACTTTGCGACAGGTAATTTCCGCAAAGAATTCGAATTTTGCTGTTGAGACATGGAAGTTTCAAAAAGAATTATAATTCTGAGATAGAACTGGGAATTTATGTAAAGAATTATAATTTTTCCTTTTATGTTCACTTTAGAACAGGAATTTTCGTTAGGAATTATCATTTTGACTTTAGGGAATGGAGTTTCCGTAAATAATTATGATTTGACTTGGAACAGGGAATTAAAAAAAATTCCTGTTCCATGACAGAATTCGTCACAATTTGAAACTTCGCTCTTACAAATTATGAAAAATGCGAGTTTCTACATTTCTGAATTATGATAGAAAATTGTATGAATAAATATAGTTCTGACTTTAAACAGGCAATTTTTGTTCAATAAATGTAATTGTGACTTGGAACAGGTAATATCATTAAAAAATTATAATTTTCACTTTGGGATAGGGGATTTCATTAAAAAGTTATAATTTAATCTTTAGGACAGGGAATTTTCGTGAAGTATTTTTACTTGACTTGGAACAGAGAATTTTTGACATGGGACGGGAACTTGGAAAATAATTTAAATTCTGATCTAGGATAAGGGAATTTAAAAAAGTCCCTGGTCAAAATCAGAATTACAATTTTTTTACAAAATTCTCTGTTGCAACTTAGAACTTTAATTCTTTTCCGAAATTTCCTGCTCAAAATCAGAAATCTTTTAAAATATTTAGAAATTTCTTGGAATCTTTAAAAATTGTTCGAAATCATTGAAGTCTTTTGAACTCTTTTAAATTAACTGGGGAAAAATATCAGTTGATCGTGAGAAGACTCAGAAATGCCCGAGAATTACAAATTATTGGTCAGGTAGACAGTGCAGCCTGGTTCGTTTTCTAACATCTTTTCTGTTTGAAATTTAATAACCCGCAAAAGTAGCAAACCGATACCAATTTTTCACTTGAAAACCCTTTTTTTGATCGGACAATATCTTCTTTGGATTTGAAAATTAACATTTTTGATATATAATATAAAAATGTTTCTTATTGGTTCTAAAATTCTAGACTTTTTTTTATGCGTACAGTTATTACTATATTGAACACTAAGATAAAATTAGAAATTCAAAATAATTTTTTTTCTCAATTTGGAATTTTTTGAAAATATGCAAAAAACATATTTTCTTCATTATTTTTTTACACACATTTTGGAAAAAGTTGAATATGTCGAACCTGAAATTTCTTCAGCTTCAACCAAAGAAAGGTACTATCATTCTGCTTTTTTGGAGAAAATGTTTTATGGATTTTGGCACGTTTTAAACATCATGAAAAAAAACATTTTACGTGCAAAAAAAAATAGCGACATGTTTCTTTGGTTCAAGCAGAAGAAATTGGAGGTTCGACTTATTCGATTTTTTCCAAAAAAGTGTGAATTTAACTCAATAAAAAAACATATTTCTTTCTCATTTTCAAGAAACTATAAAGTGAGCAGAAAATTTTCTTTTGAATTTCTAATTTTATAGTATTGTTTACTCGTAATAATCGTACATATAAATAATTCGACAGTATTTTTGAACTATTAGGATTTTTAAAAAATTTTTAAATTGAAAAAATGAACAGAAAATATTGTTTAATCGAAAAAGGGGTTTTCAAATGAAAAGTTTGTTTGGGTGTGCAATTTTTGCGAGGTATTAACATTCAATCGCAAAAAGATGGAAAACCAAGCGGACTGGACTAGACACCTTGATAACATTTTTTTCTAAGCGTATAGTTAGTTCAAAATCATGAAATATGACTCCCCCTTTCAACTCCCACATTGGTTTGGATTAATTTTTCTGAAATATAATAAGACTTACTTAACTAACGAACGCTTCTTAGGTGAAAGCGCAGATAAGAAGAGAAAAGGGAATACACGTGGCTTTGTAATTTAAAGCGAAGCCGGCGAGGAGTTAAGCGATATAGCGAACGAAGTGTGAGGCCATTTAGAAACAATTCGAATTGAGTGCGTCGACCTACGTAGGTATAATACTGCCTACATGCACGTATCGTTAAAGTTATGGGTTTGTAAAATGTTGGGTACGTGCATTTATACGAACTGCGAGGACCTCGTAAAAGGGAAACGGAAGGTTGGTGTAGGTCGGGTGTGTCGGGCGCCTCGAGTCTCTTTCACTTTTTCCCCCTCACCTCTAATCTTGCTTTTTTTCTCTCTCCCTCTTTTCAGACTCACCCATCCTCACTTTTTCACCCTTACTCCTCATCATCCAACGATAAGGATCTCATGGTCAAATATATTTTTCGGACAAGTTTCCGGAGAACGAGTTATCCACCTACCCATCGTTAGTTGGTAATAACGACCACCTACACTATTATAGGCCAACTTTACTACTCCCAAAGTGAACTAGGAAATTCCGACAAAGTCTGGAGGACATGGAATAACGATGGCTAGTCATAAATCAGCGAAAGTCGACGACCACGAGCAGATCGCGCGAAAATCTCTGTT
This sequence comes from Andricus coriarius, assembly GCA_932066315.1. NCBI lineage: Eukaryota > Metazoa > Arthropoda > Insecta > Hymenoptera > Cynipidae > Andricus > Andricus coriarius. The sequence continues at coordinate 947 of CAKNWT010092455.1, read as the reverse complement.
AAAGGCGAATAATCCCCCCTGCCATTTTGCCATTTTACCATTTACACCTAGAACCAACACAGAAACTGAACACACCCCTGGGCCCTCTCTCCTTCTCAACCCCAAACCCAGGCTCGCTTTAATCCCGCGCTCTCTTTCGTCTCTTCCCACCGCAGCTTTTACCTTTTCACCCTGTCTAAACCACGCACGCTTCGTCGGTCGTCGGAGCTTATCGGCCAGCGCGCTGAAAAAGAGGCTAACGGCGGAAACGAAACGAGAAAAATCATTTTCGCCACCACGGTCGGCTCGTTCTTCGCTCCGCGTTCATCGATCCTCGACTACGGATGAATAAACGAGGATGAACTGCTAGACTATTTTGAATGATGATATTGGTCGTTCGACTCGATCGGAAACCAATCTATTTCTAAACCAGCGTATCTGCGAGACAGGGGAGTGTTCCTTAGTTATTGGGGTAGCGATAAGGGTTAGGGTGTGATTGCTTCTTTTAAAGGGTACTGGCTTATCTAATATCTTACATTAATTTCTCTGCTCGGAAATCGTGGAGTATTAATAAAATCTTGAAAATAATTGATATTATGATGTAACATTAAAAAAGTGGAGAGGGCGTCGTGTTTCGTTAGGGTCTGTGATGTTGGGGAGAGGGGGTAATTTAAACCCCATTAGGGTAAGTGTCCCTATTGCTGCGGTGTCATGGTTTAACCTAACTTCAATTCCATTTCTCACCTATTTTACATTGAAATAATATGGTTCTTCCGTTTCAGCCTAAAGAATAATGTATTTTGTGCATTAAAAAAAATTGGCAAGTAGGAGAACCTAACATAACGTATTAAAAATTTTAAAAATAACATATTGTGCCTATTACTGCGGTTGAAAAAAGACCGCGTACGTATTACTGCAAACTGAGGTACCTATTTCTGCGGATTTAAATTTTATTTATTTACGAGGAT
>CAKNWT010092439.1:0-12593 GCA_932066315.1 Andricus coriarius | reverse complement strand
GTAGCAATTTATCCTCAGGTTTAGTACTTAAAATTAAAAATTCATTCATTTCTGTTTTTTCTTACAGAATTAAGTTTGCAGGGCGACTCACCTGTTGCATTTCCTCCTAAGAAGAGGAGGCAGTCTTCTTCGAGCCAACCAAGCCAACAAGCTGTGGGGGGTGAGTAACTTTCTTTCTTAAAGATACTCCTTACTGATACGTTACAAAGCAAAAATATATACATAATATTATATACGTTATATAATATATTATATAAAAAATATTATAATACATCATTTTTATATAATATATAAAAAATATATATAATATACAAAATCTTTCCATGATATAAAGTTTCTGCGGTATAACCTCTCATTATTGATTTACTAATCGGGTGCTAGTTTAAAAAAAAATTTGTTTATAACCTCATGTGTAAAATGTGCTTAGAAATTTGTGGTCATAACTTGGGGACCCGCAAAGATTTTGCAGTGTAATTGACTTGAATTGAAGCTAAGATTTTACAGATTACGATCCGCGAATTTTAGTTTTTGAAATAAGCTTCCTGCGTTACAACACTAGCTGAAGTTGATTCGCGAAACCTAAGCATTTCTGAGTGATCACTGCTGTCGTGGCCAAGACACGGAAAAACTGGGGGTAGAAAATGTTGCAGGTAATGATTATTTTGCGGATAAAGTCGGCTAGGATACAGGGTAACGTCAAGCTGGGTAATTGATAAGTGGGTAAAGTATACCTTAGTTTACCCTGGAGGAGGGTATCGAGGGCGAAGTGTCACTTGTTCACTTTACATCGGAAGAAGCGGCTATAAATAAGGAATTATCATAAATTTCTGCATACGAAGCACTCCAAAAATTAGATAGTTGACATAATTTAGCAAATTAATCGTTGACACGCCAAAATAAATTTTACGGCAGACACAAGGTTTGAAACTCGCCATGGTCTTTGAAGTTAGGGCGCAGTCCCTTGGAGGACATGGAGGTATATTAGCAGAACAGTACAAACTAGGAGTCGAAACCTTTTAGGTTGCACCCAAGATTAAAAGGTGCCTTACGAATTCGGATCCAGACTGGACAATTTAATTTCTTAACCAAGGCGATTTGTGAAAGACGAAGGAGCAGTTAAGTTGGAGGTATTACAAAATTGAGATATCTTGAGATTCATTAAAATCGACGGGAACTAAGGATGCTCAGAAGGGTGATACTGTGCATCATTATACGCAGTAAATTTACACGGAATTCTTTCTGCGCATCGGAGTTCGATGGCAGGTATGGCTGCGAAGTAATATTGCACGACACTTACTCTAGCGGACCGAATCAACGGAACGTATACGCTACAGCGTATCCTTATAGTATCCACATCGTATCCTCTCCGTATCATGCAAGAAAAACTCATTTAAAAAAAATGGACATCTAACTTGTTAAAATTCGGATTCTACGTGACATTTTGCGTTACAAGTTCACGGAGTAATTGTAATAGATTTTCTTGGAACGATAAAAACTTAAAAAAATATAATACCTATCGACCATGTGGGCTGAAGGCGACTTCAAGCGTCCATAATCGAGCATCCATAATCGTTTAAGCAGTGCTGCTTGAACGATTATGGATGCCCTTGAAGTCGCCTTCAGTCCACGTTGTCGATAAGTATTACATTTTTTTAAAGGTTTGTGAACCCTTATGCCGTCTCACCTATTTTCCATCTTCCGTGAACCTAGGATTGTAAATGAATAAAGTAAAAGTATGCAGTTAAATTTTCATAAATGATGAATACTATAGAAGAAAATATATAATACATATAGAAAAATGAATTTTCATTTCTTATTTATTGAATAAAGAAGATTTTAACTAATTTTTTTTTAATAAAATGAATCAATTTTTTATTAAAGTTTGAAGACTAAAAATTAGGTAGAACTAAAATTGTTTTGCTTTGTAAATATAATAATATGATTTATCGAAATTATTAACTTTTTGTTAACAAATAATAATAACAACATATTTTGATAAAAAATATATCATTTTTGTTAATTTTGTATCCCTAAATCCTAGAAAATTTATTCAAATACCTTAAGAGCTCTTAAGACTCCATACAATCATTTCAATTCTCGGAAATCCTATAGAAACCCATGGAATTTTATAAAATGTACTATAATCATGCGGGTCCTGTAAAATCGTTCTATATCTTCCGAAATTCTAGAAAATTCTTTAAAACAGCATGCATTTTTTTGAATCCCTTAAAATTATGAAAACCATCGGAAATGCCTTAAAATTGTTTAAATATCTTGAAAATGCATTGGAGTCTCTTAAAATAACCTGAAATAATTCAAAGTCTTTGAAATTCCTATAAAATATTGAAATAAATAAAAAATTTCTAGAAATCTTTTAAAATTACATAAAATATTTTTCTTCCTTTGATATCTTATAAAATCCCTTGAATGTGTTTGAAGCTCTTAAAAGTGCCGGCGAATCTTTTAAAATACACTTAAAAATTTCAAATCTTTCGACATCCCATTAAATTACTGGAATCCTTAAAGATGAATTTTAAATGTACGAAGATAAATCTTCAAGCAAATGATAGAATTTTCAAAAAAAAGGGATGAAATTTTAACCACGTATTTGACTTTTTCAATAAAAAGAATTAACCTTCAAGCAAAAAAGATGACTTTCTAAGAAAATTTAGTTGAATTTTTAACAAAATAATTAAATTTACAACCGAAGACTAGAATTTTTAAGCAAAATAGATCAATTCTGGACCAAAAATATGACAGTTGTTTTTTTAATGAAGAATAATTAACTTTCAACTCTGAAAGATGAAATTTTAACCAAAAGATGTATTTTCAATGCGAAATGTATATATATTTTTCTATTAATAAAGATGAGTATCCAATAAAGCAGTTGAATTTTCGCCCAAAAAAGAAAAATTTCTAAAAAATAGTTTGATTTTCCAGAAAATAATTAAATTTGTAACCGATCATGAGAAATTTAAACAAAAAAATATTACTTCTAAGCCGAAAATATATAAGCAGACTTTTCAATCAAAAAGAATTCAGCTTAAACCAAAAGCTGCGAGTTCTCTACCAAAAGATGAATATTCAATCCATAAAAGTTAAACAATTCTAAATCAGAAACATATCGAATATTTTAAAATTATGTAACATTTGAATAGGATTTGAATTTGAATAAACGCGTTTAATTATGAATATATTAATTTGAAATTATTTGATCAACTTGAAACGTTTTTTAATCAAAAATGTTCAAATTCAAACGCTCTTAATTTTTAATTTTTGTAGGTCTTCCAAACCTGCGTTTTAAAATTCTTTGTATTGAAAATTTACGGTTCAAAATAAAGAGCTAACATGCCTGTCCTGTCTAAAGGACCGCTCAGCGCTAGCGACAGTTACGGGTAAAGAACAAAAGATTCTGAGTGCAACAGAAACATTTGGAAATATCGCATTCAAATTTTTTGCATTGATCTCAGTTAAAAGTGACAATGGGCTTAGATCGTTTTTAAAGTTTGCTGAATAAATGTGTTTCAAATGAGTCATTTCATTCCATAGTTCGTCAGATACATCACTTTGGTATTTCTGTACTTTGGTATTTAAACTTTTCGCAGCATCGAATCGAGTTGTGAGTCCTCCGATCACTGAATCGACAGTAACAAAAAAGCTATTTTTCTGGAAATTTGTCTCTTCATCTATCTCTTGTTCTTCTTCATTTTCATCGTCAGAATCAACTCTACGACGTTTTCGTATTTTACCCACTTTTTGCGACGGTAGCTCTACCGAAATGTCTACAGTGTTTCGCAACGCTGTAGCCACCAATTTGCATTCTTTGAAGAGTGCATCCCAATGATCAAAAAAAAATTTAAGTTATTGAGTAAACTAGACCTAGATCCCTTCGAGTGTCTACGGTTAAATTTAATTTTTGCAACTCTTGCAAAGCCTTTGTCAGTGCTGCAATGTGACTCGCAACAGGCCTACCAGCTTTGATCCTTGCAGACCACCTTGTGTCTGATTGAGAATGAAGTGAGGAGGTGATATGTTTTTTCAAAATTTCCCAACGTTGTGGACTGGTGGCAAAAATATTATGGCATTTTTGAACGACGCCAAAAAAAGTTATCGCTTGAGTGCAACACTCCGCAGAATCAACACCGCACAAATTCAAACTGTGGGCTCCACAGGGTGCATAAGCTGCCAGAGGATTCTCGCGGAGTATATGACTTTGAGCTCCTTCATATTGAGCACTCATATTTCAGCCGTTATCGTAACTCTGTCCTCGGCACTCAATCAAAGGTAGTTTACGACTTTCCAAAGTTTCACAAATCATGTTAGCGATCGCTTCTCCCGTTTTTTTACTGCACTCGACGAAAGTCAAAAGACGCTCTTTTATGACGTACTTTTTCTCCTCAAGATCACGGTGAAGATACCGCAAAATAAAGGTCGTCTGTTCAACATGAGATGAATCAGGGGTGGCATCAGCGATTACAGAATAGTATATCGCCTTTTTTCGCTCTTCTAAAATCTTGGATTGAAAGTGTTGCGCACAGATTTGAATGAATTCATTTTGAGTGTCAGGCGATAGATAATGAACTTGAAGGCGTTTATGGTCTTCTTGAGAAACCCAAACTTTTTCCAAATGATTGTGCAGCACCAGATCATAATGGCTAATGAGTTCTAAAATTCCCAAGAAATTTCCATTGCTTCGAGCACCAATGAAATGACTATCTCCTCTTAAAGCCAACCCCCATTCTCCCAAGAACAATATGACGTCTAATATTCGAGTCAAAATTTCACGCCATTTCGAACTTTCATCAGTGAGTTTCTCTTTTAAAAGGTGATCGATAGCAGAATCATTCTGATGACGCGTTTCCGATTCACGCCACTTGACATAACAATTAAGATGATCGAGAGTACGTTCGTGCGATTACAGTCGATCGTACAGTACCTCCCATCCTTAATTTTTGGAAAACCCGCTTGAACAACGAAGGAGCGAACGGCTTACGGTATTAACACTGAACAAGCGACATGGCAAACAATAAAACGCGCAATTTTACGACTCCAGACCAACCAATCACGCTCCACTGTTTCGCCATTTAAAAGAAGCCGTTTTCGTAAGAAAACATAAAATTTTTTATAAAATATTTTTATCGCGAGGAAATTCATTTGGAAGTTTTTGATGACCTCGGGAAATGATTTGAACATTGATGGATCTAAAAACTCACTTGTTACTGTGCCAAAAACGAAATCGCAAAGATTTTTCTTATCTTGCGATTCACAATTACAAGATTTGTCAGAACGATCGCGGACAAGTTTTTCATGTGCGTCATACTTTATTGAACGAGAAAAATGAGAAGAGGATGAACACGTCCCAGGCGTGGACTGTTCCGATGACCTTATTTGCTCAGCTGAGTTCGACCTGGAATTCGATCCCTCCGGATCAGAGATCTCCCTCACGGTTACATTCGAATCGAAATTATTTGAGAAAGGAGCGAAGTTCGATTTGAAAAAGCTCTGGAAAGTTGGTTTCGTTTCCATAGCAATCGCTTTTTTTTCTTCACATTCAGCATGTTCTTTGCGCTTCAAATTACCAGGTTTACGCTTGTACGACATGTTGAATTACGCAATAAATGCCAATGTGATTATCTACAAAAAAGAATTTACTCATGTGTTTTCTCATGTATTCAGCAGAATTTTCAATTAACCGAAGTGTTCCCCAAATCGCAAAAATTTATAAATATTTTACAATAGGAAGAAAATTAAATGTCAAAGCTATTCGTAAATTTTGACACAAAAGTTGCTTCGCAATGAGGCAATCTTGGAAGTTTTCAAATCGTTTAAAGTACAATAATTTAGATAAAATATTAAGATTTAGGTTTTAATCAATCAAATACCATTGACGAGTGTCTTACAGCAACAAACGTAAGTTACAAAGCTCATTGCAATGTTTTAACCAAGAGTCACTTCTACAAAACGAATTTTAAAACTGTCTAAAAGTCACTTAAAATAAAAAAAGTTTAAAATAATATACAAAATGTATGCAATATCAGTTAAACACCCGCATAAGACAACAAATTGACTTGTGCTTAACGTAGAAGCTGAAGTTGAATGGAGTTTTTTCGGAATTGTGGAATAAAAAATACATACCATGCATCAAATATAAAAATTACTTATTTTCGAGTCCTTTTTATCCTTCGAACCTCCGAATCCTCTAAACAAATTCATTTTAGTGAGAAACTGTAAATTACATAATATTATTACTATAAAGCCTTTAAGATGTTAAATAATGGCAGATAATAACGAAAAAGTACCGAGTGACATATCCGTTGAGGTTAAGTCAATTTGCATAATAATATGTACCGAAATTTATTTTTCTTCGCACGTTGGATGAAGCATTTCAGAAACGACGATTGATCAATCGAAAGTCGCGAGGATCAATCGCAATCAATATGATTAATAAATAATTGTATTTAAAAAAATGTATTCTTGAACAATTCCGGAAAATCCAAGCCCCCTCAAAAACTCCGGGCCCGGGGACAATACCCCCCCCCCCCCCTTCTCGACAGATCTGTCTGTATCAGTGAGTTCAGAACAAATACATGTTCCCTCGTCAAGTGCCCTGGTCGAAAACCTTCCTGACTCTCGCCTTATATTTTATTTTTCAGCAGCCACTTCCTGAGTCTTTTGCCCCAATCCCTGCTAGCGTCTTGTATGTGGCGTTCAGTAGCGTTATTCCTCCATAGTTTGTCGCGTCCAATTAAATACTTGCTTTGCGTCATTTTCAAAAATAAAACCTGTCTTTCGCGTGTTTGGATAGTAGGTGATGCACGAGGGTAGGTTACCCCTTAAAATATTTGTATTCTTCAATAATTAAGAAGAACCCCCATCGTAATGGAATTAGATGCATATTAGGGGCACCCGGACCTTTAACAATTAAAAGGGTCCTGTTACGGATATGGACCCTTGAGAATTTGAAAGCTCCGGTTCCTCGCCCGCACTGTTAAGAATTTGAAGGGTCCAGTCCGGACCTGGAGTGTTAAGCAGCCCTTTGATCTCCGGTCCAATATAAAAGGTTCTGATTCCTGGTCACCTGATCTATTTATTTTTTTTTGTGCGGTTGAAGTTTGCATCAATTGAAAGAATGCAATAATGCACCCCTTGAAACATTTCACTTCGCTGTCTCGGATCATTTATCAATATGAAGTTAGAAAACTAAACCAAGACAGAAACTGGTACTAAAATAGACTATTTATGAGATCATATTAGAACGCCCAAAAAGGATCCCAGAGTAAAATAAATGTCTAATTTTTACAGTAATGAATTCTGGAAATAAAAATTGAATTGAGCCAAATGTATTAGACATAAACGTTCTGACAAAAAACTTTTATTTCTTCTTTCAGAACGCTGTTCAAAGCCCGACGACAACCAGTATAGCGAACGTTATCCTGGCCCTTCTTCTTCTTTTACTGCTGGCAAACAAGATACGCCCGACCAGACTTCTAGAGAGGGGCCTCCTTTTCGTGCCAGATCCAGATCTCCCACTAGCAGCCCTTCTCCTATTGAAGTACTTGGATATTCACTTGCACAACTTGGATATATTCGGCTTATTTCGCTAAAGAATCAGAACCTTCGATTTGCATTTCGAAGTTACATTTTTGCAGCTAGTAAACAAATTCGTTGGAGAGCAGATGCAAAGCACTTTACTCCCGTGCCAACCCAAAAACATATTGTGTTATCAACATCCAATGGTGACATTTTTGCAATATTAGCGGATTACGGGGTTCTTCGTGGAATATATAGGAGAGAAAAATGTAATCCGAGAGTGAAGATAAACATGATAAGCGGTGCAATTGTTAACATGACCCCAGATGAAAAAAGGGATTGTCCAGTAGGCAGCAGTCACCCAATTTTCCCAAGCAGTTTTCGCAAAGCTTTTGGAAATTACGATTCGCTGCAGTTCGAATGGAATTCTAATGGCGAACGTAATCCTGGTTCTTTCTCTTCTGTCAGAAAACATTCACCTAAACGGTCTTCTACCCCGGAAGAGTCTAATATTCGTGCCAGGTCCAACTCTCCTCCTGGCAGGCCTCCTACTGATCATGTATTTGGATGCACAATAGAAAAACTTGGATATGTTCGGCTTATCCCTCGCTCAAATCAGAACCAGCGATTTGAATTTCGAATATATGTTTCTCCTACCGACAAATCAATTCGAATGCGAATAAATCACATGAGCTATGTGTTTGGGCCAACCCGAGAATATATTGTATTATCGGCATCTAATGATGACGCGTTTGCAATATTGGATTATAGTGGGGTTCTCCGTGGAATATATAGGCCAAATAGTTCGCGAATTAAAATAAATATTATAAGCGGCGCAGTTGATGATTTGACTCCGGACGAAAAGATGCATTGCCCAGTAGGCAGATATCACCCAATTTTCCCAAACAATTTCATCAAAGCATTTTCAGATTACGATTCACTACATTCGGCACGGAATCCCAGTGGCGAGCGCGATCCTGGTTATTATTCTCCTGTCAGACTACATTCATTTGACCGGACTCCTCCTAGTTCTCCTCCTGGCAGGCCGCCTTCTCAAGAAGTACTTGGATATACGCTTGAAGAACTTGGATACATCCGGCTTAGTCCCCAGGCTAATCCACACCGGCAATTCGAGTTTCGAAGGTACGTTTTTCCTGCCGATAACCGAATTCAAGTGATGCTCAAACATAATAAATTTGTCTCCATGCCAGCCAGAGAACATATTGTATTATCAACATCCAGTGGTGACGTTTTTGCAATACTGGAGTATACTGGGATTCTTCGTGGGATATACAGGGCAACTAGGGGTCATTCGAGAATAAAAATAAACATTATAAATGGTGAAGTGGAGAATATGACCCAATTTGAAATTAATGAATGTCATGTGGGTAATAAATACCCAATCTTTCCACGTTGGTTTACTGATGTTGTTTCAAATGAAGATACTCTACAGTATGTGTATCATTAATTTAATGGAAAAAGATAACCTAAAATATAATATTCTTAGTAATCTGTAATCGGATCAACCGTGAATTAAAACATTTAAATGCCAATGTATTATGGTTATTAAGACTTCTGTCGTTTTATGCGTTGCTAATCCCAATAAGGACGTTCAATTGTTTTTCTTTGAATAAAACAAAAAACAGTAATTTTCGACCCAAAAAGACGACTTTTTAACCAAGTATATAAATTTTCTACCGAATGGTTCAATTTTTACACAGAAAGTGAAATTTTCAACAAACATATCAATTTTCTTCCCATTAATACGACTTTTTGATAAAATACATTCATTTTCTTCAAAACACTTGAATTTATAGATTAAAATTGTGATAAAAAAACTTTAAAAAATGAGAAAACTTTGTAGGAAGATAAAAACGAATTTTCGACAAAATTGTTATATTTTTAACCAAAAAGATTCATTTTCGACCAAGAATATTAATATTTTTAACAAAAAATGAAATAATTAAATTCTCAACGAGAGAAATAAATTTTCAGCTAAAAACGATACATTTTTAACCAAAAATGGAATGTGAATTTTGCACTTAAAAGAATCAGTTTCGGGTTACAAAGAATTAATTTCTAACCTCCAAATAAATGACTTTTCAAGACAATAGTTAAATTTTCAACTAAAGGAATGAATTTTTCACCAAAATAAGTGAATTCTCAACGAAAAAGAAATGAGTTTCATACAAAAAATGGAATAGTTTAATTTTCAGTTAAGAAAATAATTTGGAAAAAAAAGTACAACAGAAAGGTTAAAGTTTTAACCAAAACTAATGAATTTTCAAACAAAAAAATGTTGTAGCTAAAATTTAAATTCCTGATTTGGGTTAAAAAAATTAACTCCTAACCAACAAAAAATGAATTTTCAAGAAAATAGTGAAATTTCCTACTAAAGAAATGAACTTTTAATACAAATAAATGAATTTTTAACTAAAAAAAGATCAATTGTATACCAAAAATGGAGTAGTTTAGTTTTCAGTTGATTAATTTCTAATGAAAAAGAAAACGAATTTTTTAAAAGTTGTTCATCATTCAACCAAGTATTTGTATTTTCTACCCAAAAGATCAATTCTCAACGTAACAGGTAATAGTTAATATTCCAACCGAGAAGGATTTTAAATTGAAAATCATTTAATTCCACCAAGAAGGACTAATTTTCAATAAATTAGGTCATTTTTTAAATAAGGCAGATTAGTCTTCAACTAAAACTAAAACAAAACCGAATGAAAGACAAATTTTCCACAAAAAATTTGAAGTTTCAACCAAAGGAAACAAACTTCATCTAAAAAACAAAAATTTTAACACAGTCTTCCAACTTGAAAAAGCTTAAAGGTATTAGCAATCATTTCAAATTGGTATTTGTAGTAAAGAAGGTATATTTTTTCTGTAAAAGACCACTGTTTTACTTTTGATTGGCTTGACTACAAATTCTACTATTTAATTCAGAATTTAATCAATCATATAAAACCAGAAAATGAACAATAGCAGTATTATGTAAAACTCGTACTACAGACATTAAAAAATTTTTTTTAGACATTAATAATTTTCATTCGTAAAGTTACAAGTTTTCAAGTATTTTTTGCCTAATTTTGAATCTTAAATTTTGCAGTAGGTTGTTGTCCTTCACGTACACTGATTACGTGTGTACATTTTTTCAAATTTAAGGCAAATACCTTCAAAAATGTAATTTTTCTTTTTCTTTGGTTAGAATATTTGATTTGATTTGGGGAATACATAATAAAGTACACGTACCTTATCATGTTATTGTTTGATCTGTATTTCACATTAACTTTCCTTGAATTTCATAAATCCCTTTAATTCCATGAATTCCATTTTAGAAAATTCCTTAAATTTCACAAATACAGCATTCCGAGAGTTAATTGAATTCCATGAATTTCGTGAATTCTATGAATTCAGTGACTTCTGTGAATTCCATGAAGTCCGTAAATTTTTTTAATTTTTCAATTCCATGAACTCCATGGATTCCGTGAATTCCATAAATTTAACAAATTCCATTAATTTCGCGGTTTCCACGACTGCAGTGAATTTCGATAATTAGTAGAATTCCGTGAATTAGATAAATGCAGGTACTTCCGCGAATTCCGTGAATTCTGCGAATTTCATGCAATTCATGAATTTCTTGAATTCCATTAATTCCTTCAATTCCACGAATTTATGGAATTCCCTGAATTCATCGGATTCCGGGAATTGATAAGTGGGTAAAGTATACCCAGTAATGTAAAGTTGACTTTACATATGAAGAAGCGTCTATACCCACGTGAAAAAATTCTACGGAAATACGATGTGGAAATTTGATGCGGAAATTCCATGTGGAAATTCCATACAGAAATTCTACAAACATTTCTGCAGACTAATTTTGGACCAAGTTTGACTTTCGAAGATGAGCTGCGCTCTCGGAAATCACACTCCGGACATCACACCCTTGCACCAGGTATGCAAACAAAATCTTCTTCAAAAAATGATGCTTATCACGTCGAAACCTTGCACCAATTGTGGGTTCCTCGAGGACACGAGATTGCACCAATGCCCCAGGCATAAAAAACACATCTTCTCCGGGAAAGTCTGGTTTTTACAGTACTTTAGAGTCCCTGGAGTAAGTTCTTGAAAGACACGAGATTAAATCAATACCCCAGGTGTGAAAAAACAAATATTTTTCAGGGAAGTGTGGTTGTTACAGTACTTCAGGGTACCTAGAGTATATTTCTCGAGGATGCGAGAATGAACTGATGCCCAAGTGTGAAAAACACATTTTCTTCGGGAAAATCTGGTTCAATCTCGTGTCCTCGAGGAACCCAATCCAGGAACTTTAAAATATTGTAAAATCCAGACTTCCTCGAAGAAGATATGTTTTTCACATCTGAAGCATCCGCTCAATCTCGCGTCCTCGAGGAACCCACTTTTGGTACCCTGAAGTACTGTAAAAATCAGACTTCCCTGACTAAGATGTGTTATTTATACCTGCCGCATCGGTTCGATCACGTGTCCTCGAGGAACCCACGCCAGGTACCCTAAAGTATTGTAAAAACCAGACTTCCCTAAAGGAGATGTGTTTTTTAACATCAGGTGCATTGGATCTATCTCGCGTCCTTGAGAAACCTACAATTGGTGGAAGGTTTCACTGTGGGTAGCATAATTTTCTCGAAGATATTGTTCGCATACCTGGTGCAAGGGTGTGATGTCCGGGGTAGTAAAATTTCCGTATGGAATTTCCTCATGGAATTTTCGTAGAATTTTTTCACGTGGGTTAATAAGGAATAATCATAAATTTCCGTGTACAGCGCACTCCAGCAAGCAGATTGTTGACACTAATTACAGTGAAGAAATTATTAACATGAAAAATGCCGCCTGTGTTTCCAACGACGCCGTAGATTTCCGCATTTAAAAGTGCCCGCCAACTTCCCATTGTCTATTGAAAGAGGCCAGCCTACTGCTCATCAAAGAGATATCTGATTTCTCCCGTAACTGCAAGCCCGCTCAAACTTGCGAGCGAAGCAAGCCGCGCGCGCTGAAAATCTTGAATGATTGTTGAAAATTCCTTT
>CAKNWT010092427.1:0-19492 GCA_932066315.1 Andricus coriarius | reverse complement strand
CTGACTTTTACGTTGAAATCTAAAAATGTTAATTATTCTCTATTCAAATCTTTATACCTGCGAGGGTTATAGTAATTCGTTAGCGCAATAATTCAAAAGTACCTACCTCGTCCATTGCAGGATGACTACAATTATACCCACTTTAAAAAAGATGTTTCGCGATGATTAATATTATTTCAATCTTTTTATTTAAGTGACAATTTATCTATATGTTATTCACATATCACAGATATAAATTTTGAAAAATGTCAATAGATGTGAAGATAGGCATACGCGTGCCACACCAGCGCCATACGTGGGAACGAGAAGTATTGTAACTATGTTCATACGACAAAAATTTGCTCATTTTCGGTTACACTGCTTTGGTCTTCTTATGTCTATTCTCCATGCATAGACCGGAAGAATTCTGGTTAAATTGTTGAAAAGTAAACAATTTGAAATTCAAAGCGTTTAAAACTGTACGAATTTAACATTGAACATTTTACCATTTTTAGTTTTTAAGTAAAAATGACTTAATTTCCTATGTTTCAATCTTAGCCATTTTATTTTCAGATTATTTTATTTCAAACCTTTACAATTTTTAATGACTTAATTCGTGATTTTTTATTCCAAATTATAACAATGAACGTATTTTAAATTGCTAAGATATTCAATGTGAAATCGCACAGTAACAATTCCACCTGAATTCTTACAGTCTATGTTTTGGACTTTTAATTTCTGAAATTGTTAACTATACGATTTTTAATGCATACGCAATTTACCTCTTGACATTTTACAATTAAAAAATTGTAACTATGAACGTTTCTAATGAATAATTTACACACAATATTTTAATTTGATGTGTAGAAAATTTAAAATTATTTTGTTTAAAAGCTTCTATTTTAAATTATTCAATTTGAAAGACAAACACTTGAAAATATTTCAAATTTAAATTCTGCAATTTACAAACTTCGATAAAAAAATGTTGAATGTTTTGAAGTTGATCATTTTTTTAAGGCTGGAAAATATTTTATTTTTAGTTTATGATGTTTAAGCTTTAAGATTATTTAATTTCGACCCATTTAAAATTTTAAATGTGTAATTTTTACTGCTTCTATACTTCCATTTTATACCATTTAGATTTTAAGTAAAAATGAGTCAATTTCCGATGCTTCAATTTTAGGCGTTTGATTGTCAGATTATTTGATTTTAAACGCTTAAAATTATCTAACGCTTAATTCGTGATTGTTTATTCTGAATTATTCAATTTAACTTATTTTAAATGTGAAATAATACAGTTGTAAATGCTTTGAATTTGAAATTGTTTGCTTTTGAACACTGCAACCTAAATTCTTCCTGTCTATGTTTCGGAATTTTAATTATTTAATTTCAAGTGCTGTATATATTTTTTTTTCAATCATGTAAAGTATAAAATTGTTTAATTTTGAGCGCTACAATATTAAGTTGTTCAACGAAAGTTTGTAATTTGAAACTTAAGAATTTTAGGCGCACCATTTTGAACGTTGTCAAATTTACTAATTCGAAGTTTCTAATTATATCTATAATTCATTTCTGAAGACTTGAAGTTTGTAAGCAAACAAATTGACTTCTTTTAGTTTTGAAAAAGTTCATTCAATTTTAAATATTCATTTTTAAAAATGTTTCAGTCAAAAATGATTGAATTTTGAAATGTTTTGCTCAGGATTGTTTATTATTGAAAGTTTGCCGTACAAAATCATGTAATTTGAAATTCTTCACTTATGAAGGATTAAAAACAACAATAGGTATCGTTTTTATTTCGAATACCTAATTTTTAAACTATTCAATTTTACACACTTTAAATAAAAAATTATTCATCAATTTTGAAAAAATGTAATTTCTTTTATTGTTGTTATGTAGACATTAAAAACATTTTCCCATATTGTCCCAAATTTATAATAGCGAAGTTTTAAGAATGTGATTTATTTACTTTATTTCTTCTAATATAATTTTTAATATAATTTTTTACCCTGGTATGTGCTTCGCAATGAATGTGTGATCGTTGAATATGTGTAGTTTTGTTCCCTTTTTTCTCCATTTGCTCTTTTGTGCTAGGGATAGAGGCACGAGGTAGTGTCTGAAAAAAAAATTCATAGTTTTTATACCCTCGAATTATTGACACAGAAAAATAATTAAATAAAAATATGAATAACTAAATTTACTTTGTTATTCCGTTTTCCAGAGTTTCCAGAATTAACGTTGAGGCTTCGTTAACATAAGTTCTGGTAGAAGTTCCACTGATGGCTGAAGCTTCACTTAAACTTGATCTTCTGGAGTGTTCTTCTCTTCCTGGTACCGATAAGGTTGCTGTAATTTTCACTATTTTTTCACTCATGCAACACACTCGGGTGCATCAAACCAATTGAAGAGTTTATGATCTCATAAATTATTTCTTGAAACTAAAAATTTCATTTAAAATTGAATAATTACAATACACATTTAATACCTAAACTCTTCAATTAAAAATAAATGCAATTATACAAAATCTTAGCATAGGTATTTGTCAAAAAATTTACCCATATCTACCTGCAACTATATAACTATCACTAAATAGCTCTCTATGCGCGATAATAAAGTTTATTAAAAATCCACTCTTTTCGGCTTCGTTAATATACATCTTCCAATCTCAAAAGAAATTCTCAAAGCAAGAACTTGGAAAATACATTTTAAATCAGAATAAAGAATGAAATTTAAATTAATTTCAAACTATTTCTGTCCAAAAAGAACTTACCACATTTCGGATTAATAACAACCAAGTTTCAGAAGGCATGCAAATATTACGTTGTTAAAATTATTATTCAAAAAAAGTCTATGGGTACTTTTTAGTCTCTTTTGTGAAAAGCTAAAATAGTTTATCTAAACTATTAATAGAAACTCCCGGATTTGAAGAGTATTCAAAGTTTGAAGATGTTTTTATTTTGTGAAATACCTACCAGGACCTGAATCTCTAGCTCTATCAGCAGAGATTGATCGAGATTGTGCTTCCTGATGATTTGCATCTCCATCAAGACCTACTGATCGACTTCTGGTTTTCGACCTCGACAAACGCTTCTTTATGGTTCCGAAAAAGTCTCTTCGTTTTCTTCTGGGCCTTCCTCTCTCTTGAAGAATAAATTAAAAATAATTAGGCGTAATATTACAGAGCCAGATAAAACCGAATAAAATAAATATTAAAAATTATTCAATTTCAAATTAAACAAAAACGTAACAAGTACCTCGTAAACTTTCAGAATTGGATGAATTAGGTGTATTTTCTTGTCCAGCTGTGAGGTTGGAGTCCTTGTTAGTTCCAGGCTGCAACATTTTTAACGAAAATATATAAATTTCCAATCAAATTCAAATTGAGATGTAGATAAAGTTATTTGAAAATTAATCACAAGGCTAAACCGTACTCACAATAATTATGCATTTTTATATCCATTTAAAAAAAGTAACAAACCATCGACAACTTTGATAGAAATTTTTGTTTATTTTAAGCAGAAAATAACTCTCAGAAAAAGATTGAAAGAAAAGATAAAGAAAATCTTTTCCCCGATCAGCTTAAAATAGTTTTATATTTTTACACAATTCACTTTCAAACTCAGTTTTAAAAATTTCACTTTTTCTTTCAACTGCAGATACAAAAATAAAATTACCTCCAAGGAAATCTCCTTCCAGCTTCCATTTTCGGTCAACGTTACCTGCCGGATTAGTAAACACACAACACTCAAAATACAATTAATTGTGTTGACAGGGATACGAGATGTGAATACTAAATTTTACCAACTCGACTACAAACACACATATTAGATTTTATAAAAAATATATACATTCGATTGTAGTTAAACACACCCAAACAGGAAGAATTTGACTTTTTGAGTAATTCAAAACACAAATTACAATATTTAACTGTGTGCAAAGTGTGATATTATTTTGGATAGTGCTGTACATTTATAGTGTAAATATGTTAAAAAGATATAGAATTTAAATCCAACATATAGTAAAAAATTTTTTAAAATATTTTCAAGATCTACTTGTTTAAGAACAATTGTCTTCAATGCTATAATTAAATACCTACAAAAATAGAAAAAAAAACATCTCGTTTTAATTTTTGTCAAAACTAGATTATAAATAATTAAATAAAAAGTTTAAAGTTACTTCTCTATTGATTGTAGATTACTAAATTTCCTTTTTCTAGAAAATAGTGTAAAGTAATCCATGATGAAGATGATTTGAAATGGGTGAAGATTTGAAGGTAATTATTATAAATTTGAAAAATTTTATGAATAAAAAAATTAATCTGATTTCTAAAAAGTGAGTGCTTACAATTTGCAATATAGGCCAGTCATCACGTATTTTTTCGATTGAATAATTTCTACGTGAAATTTTTTTACAACCGATTCCGCTATAATTGCAGTTTTTCACGAATATCTTGGATAAAATATTATACAAAACTGTATTGAAAAAAGTATATTCTACCTGCAATAATACTTCCGAAAATACGGACCTTTAAATTTGACTCCTATTCTCTTTTTTAAATAACAAATAAAAGGTTTTTTAAACTTAATAATTTAGAGAAAGTAGAAGGCCAAGTAATGCCCCGTTTACAGTTCCTGAAGGGGGCTCGAATATATGAGGAGATAACGTTCAACCTAGTGCAGCTACAAAAATATCTGTTTTATTTTTAGTTTGTACAGAATTAGGTCTAGTTTCACTTCTCCTGATACAAGTCTATTGTAAAACGCCCTGAAAAAGTAAAATTAGAAAAAAAATGAAAAGTATGTCTTTCTTTATAGAAAGGAGAAAAAGGGCCAAATTTAGGGTCCATATTTCCGAAATTTAGGTTTGCAATATACAATTTATTTATGATATAAAATATTATATGCAATTTTTATGTGGAATATACAGAAATATGAAACTTTTAGCAAAACTGAAAACAGGGTTTCTACTCTACCCAATGGATGTTTTTAAATTCCCGGTCATTTTTCGGGTTTCTCCCGGTTCATTGTTAATTTTTTAAGAGTTGAATGATTTCAAACGATTTTTTAAAATTTCAAGAAAATTCTAAACATTTTGAAAGATTTAAATAGGGTTATCATCCGTCCTGCTTTTTCGGGACATGTCTTCTTTTTTCGAGGTATGTTTTGGTATCCGGGTTTTTTCTTGAAAATATAGGTAAAATGTCCTGGTTTTTTACGAAACCATGATTTTTGACAGCAAACATTTTATATTATTATAATATAAATACAATAATTTATAAGTTTAATAATAAAAAATTATAACTAAATCATTAAATAGATCATTAAATTATTAAGTAAGAATAATTACTATAATAATACATAATTTATACCATTTCCCAGACTTTAGTCAAGGATATCTGGTACATTTTTGTCTTGATGACTTTTTTTTAGGGATCGCTTGAAAATTTTTCAGCGTCCTGGTTTTTCACCCGACTCAGATGGTAACCCTAATTTAAAAGATCTCTGGTTTAGAACAGGGAATTTTGGAAAAGAATTATAATTTTGAGTTGCAACATCAGATAATTATTGGTCATAAGAATCAATTTACTAAAATCTCTAAATGTTTTAAGTAAAATTAAAAAATAACGTTAAATATTTTAAGTACTATATTAAAAAGTAGGCTACGAAACCCTTCTTCTTTACACATACATGCAAAACCCTCGTTTGGCCACCCGTTTGCAGCATCGAAAATGGTCGATTCCACATCCAACATCGGTGAAGACACGAAGGAATAGTAAGGAGTGGTATCACCGTATGTGTTTGGTGAGCAGAGGTGGGACGAGCGACGTCCAAGAATTCGTTAATGTTTGCCACGGCTGAAAATTTCGTGTCCGTGCCGCGCACATGCGCAGAGCTGTTTTCGCAGTCACGTGTTTTACCCACTCCCCTGTGTTATATTTTGACATCTCGATGCATACGTAGGTTATGTTCGTTTGTGTTTTTATTTTGTTGGGTGTATATCACGTTCCTGAATTAAAAACGAGAAGGAAAATGGCATCTAAAATATGAAAAGGAACTAGAAAGTGTAAGTACTACAATAAAATTGTTATAATGATTTATCGATTACGTAAGTAAGGAATAAAGTTAATTTCAGTGAAGAAATTTTCAAAATACAAGTTCAAAACTTTCGACGCGTGTTGACATCGTTGACATGGCAACCGCCAGTGCGCATGTGCGCGATACGGCGACCAAGTTTTCAGCCGTGGCAAGCATTAAGGAATTCTTGGACGTTGTTCGTCCCACTCCCCTCTTACAGGGATACCACTCCTTACTATTCCTTCGTGGGTGAGGAAAATGCTTTCACCGGTGAGCAAAATGGTCTCCATGGTTACCAAAACATTTTACTTGCCACTTTTACTACTAGTGCCATCTAGCGTCATAAACGGTTAATATTTTAACATACTATTTTGATGTCTGTAAACGGTAGGCCATCTCAGGTTTTTCATTGTAGTTTTTAAAGAAAAATATTATTCGATACACGATATTTCACGGGCGGGTGCTCTCTGCGAGTGTGAAGTCATAGCACTCACCCTTCGGCTCGGCTTCGCCTTGCATTCGAGTTCGTGCTGAGCCTGCTTCACACTCGCAGTGAGCAAAATGCCCATTTGTCCTCTCGTATCGAAATATACTATTTTGTAGGCTAGGCGCATGTCGCCTATTTAGACTAATATTTCTGACTTGATGACTGGACTAGAAATGTCAAAGTGAAATTAGAGACAAATTTAAGTTTAGAATGGGCAATGTGATGTGTTTTGTTGTTCCTTTTTCTGCTTGACAGTAAGAGAGTGTCGAAAATGAATTGGGGGTCTTACCTTGACGACGTGTCGCTCCGGTTGCTAAAAAAGTCAAAGGAAAGGCCACACTTTAATAGCTGATCGTACAAATGGTACATCGTTAGTTTGGCAGCTTTAACGAGGTCGTTACCTTTTCCAGGGTTAACGAGAGACTCGAGCTACCCTTACCCTTTGCTGGCTGTGGACAATCAGTGTTCCCTTGTTGCCATTGGTCTGCCCACTTCGGTACGGAGAGTCCATTGTGTTCCCATTCGTCAGAAAGTCTGCAAAAAAATTTATTTTTAGTTAGGAAGAACCGTGAAAAATAATAAAATAAACCAAAAAAATTGTCCTGACTTTCATATAAACATCCTTGATTCAAAAATACACTAAAAATTATTCTAATTTAATTTCAACCCTTTAAAATGCAAAGAATCCCAACATTTCAAAGAAGAATCTTCTAATTTCATTTAGAATAAAGTAATAACTCAAGAATTTGTATTTGAGCAGTACACCATTTTTTCGATCATTTTACTTAAATTATTGCAATCAATTTAAATCACCTTAAAACCAATTTTAATCAGAAACTTTTATTTTTAATTATAATCTAAAAGCTAGTCAAATATTTAACGTTTCTAAGTTGTCTCACTCATTTCCAAGTATCAAATTGGAGTTTCAAATTGTTCACGTTTGTCACGGTTATAAATTGAAAATGTTTATAATTCTAAACTTTTTAAGTTGTTAATGGTATATTTTAAATGATTCAAATTCGTGATTTTTATATATTGAATACCTCCAAATTTTAATTGTTCAATTTTTTTATCAGGAATTAACCATTTTTAATTGCATATTTAACTTTTTTATTAAAAATAATAATGTATCAAAATTAAACATGTTTTAAGTTGGTATTTTTACACCTTTAGCTCATTGTTCAATTATTCTAAACTTTAAAGTTGCAATTACAAAAATTTTGACGATATCAATTTTAAACACTTGAATTTCAAAATTGTTCCATTTTGAACATTAAAAATTTGGTTACGCTTTTGAAACTGCTCAATAGGGCGGAGGGAATTTTGTTTCAAATTCCGAGCGAATGCAAACGTTGCAGTTTGGTACCCAGATTCCCCACAAATAGTTGCAGATAAAAAAAATTATCTTATATCCGCGCATCCATGATAAATCTCAAAATAACGAATAATAGTGAAGTTTTTATTAAAACGGCAAGAAATCAATTTTTAAAATGGGAAAAGGCTTCTAAAAATTAGTATTTACAACCATAGTTATACTCCGAACACTGCGCAGCAATGCAAAAATCCCTATAAATTGTGAATTGTAATTAAAGTTGAAAAAAGAAGAAGTCTTGTTTTTAATTGATTAAATAATATTTTTCTTATTGCTAACGATTTTTTTACGGAAAAGTTTCTAAAAGTAATATCTGCACCTATAATGATCTTCCAGAAGCTACGTAGCAATAAACAAATTCTTGTACATCGTAAATTGTCATTAAATTTAAATAAATTACATGAAATAATGTTTTTTGACTATTTAAAGTTGCTTTTTATACATATTTTAGCATAATATAATTGAAAAATATTTCTAAATCATTGTGCTTTTAATGTTGCAATCAGTAGATGTTACTGTTATAATTTATTTCTACTTCTTGCATATATGGGGCATTATTTTTCAAGCTTTCTGACTAAAAAATCAAATGACACTACCTGTTTTGGTTATTTATAACTCTTTCAATAATAATAATTATTATTATCATTATTTTAACTTTTCAACATAATTGATGCACAGAGCGTGAAAAAATCTATCAAAACTTTAGTAAAAAAATTTTTTTTTATTGGAAGAGTTAAAGATAGCCAAAACAGGTAGAGTATCCACACAAAATTCCCTGTTATTCGTTAGTTTGAGCATCATTGTGGATGTACGAACATAAGATATCTTTTTTTACTATACTTCCGAATAGGTCACCCAAGAATATTGACTTGATACTTGGCCTAGGGGTTCCCTTTAGACCCATAGTTGAACACACTAAAAGGATTTTTGGCCCAGAACAACAATATAAATGAAGTTACTAATAATTTTGACTTTTTTTCAAGTCAGTTTTTTTCAAAATCTCTAAAAATATAGATTTTGGAAAAAATGTTGTTTACAAAAGTTGTAGATCTCGTCGATACAAACATATTTTTGTATACTTACACTTTTGTTTCTAAAATTAATGTTTTTCAAGAAAAATGACAAAAATGAATTTTCAGATTTTGTTGTTTATTTTCACATCCACGCACGCCGTCCCCCTTTTATAACGGCCAAAAGTAACCACGCATCCTAATCTTGGGCATTTTAAATGGTCATTTTTTCGTAACCAAAAATCTGAAAATTCATTTTTGTCATTTTTATCGAAATATATTAATTTTAGAAAAAAAACATAAGTGTAAAAAATATGTGTTTCGGCGAGATCTACAACTTTTGTAAACAACATTTTTTTCCAAAATCAATATTTCTCGAGATTTTGAAAAAAAAGAATTAAAAAAAAAACTCAAGATTATTAATAACTTCATTTATATTGATATGCGCCAAAAATACTTTTAGTGCATTCAACTAGGGTCTAAAGGGAACCCCTAGGCCAAGTATCAAGTTAATATTTTTGGGTTACCTTGTCGGAAGTATACTCTCTTTTTTGATCTGAAACTTTTTATAGGATATCCGCGTATGAAACTAAAACTTTTAGACCCTATCCGAATTTGAAAAAAAGTATTTTTTTGGCAACGTCATGGAAATGGTTGAATTTTGAAAACTATACAAATTCAATTGAAATTCTCTCAAATTTCAAATGTTCGATTTCCAATGAATCAATAACACTAGTAATTATTCCATCTTTTTCAGTCAATTCTGCATTATTCAAAAATTTTTCTTACGCATGTCTTAAATCCTGCTTTGAAAATACTTTAATTTCATTTAATTAAATTTCATCTACTTTCGAGTTAAAATTGATTAAATTTAAAAACGTACTAAATTTGCAAAATTCTTGCTTGAATTTACAATATTTTGCATTTGTCTTCAATTATTTGTAATCACATGCAGACGTGCGAACTGTTTTATAATGAAATTCAAAGTTATGCACTTCTCCCTTCAATTTTTAGATTCTAAACCTGAAATTTTTTGATCTTCGATATTCCTAATTAGAAATTCTTCAATCTTATACATTTTCCATTTAAATTACTCTATCTATTGATACTACATGAAAAAGCCCTTCCAATGTAAAATCAGCAACTGACATTAAAGTCGAACATGAACATTTTCCTGTTTTTCATTTTACCACCTTTTTCTAACATTTCCTTGAATAATTTCTCCTTCCACATACAAAACAATCTACCAAGAGTCCTTCAAGTATATAAAAACTTCAAATTCAAAAATCAAACACAAAACCTAGATAAATAAAAAATCCTTTCACATGCTGGTTTTTCAAAACACCGGGTCTCTTTAAACGAGCACGAGCAATCTAATAATAGTCCAAAACCCACGCACTGACATAATTATTTTCCAAACGCATTTCCCAATTCCAATAAGTATAAAAATATTTTCCTCGATTCACTGAATCCCACAAGCATAAATCACAAAACTAAATTCTAATCAAGAATCATTTTTTGAATATATGTTAAGTATTAATTCTAAAAAGAAGATTAATAAATTAAATTTTAGAATTGACATTAAAATTAATATAGAAGAATGTTTATAATAGGACTGTAAAATATTAAGATAATGTTACCCGTTGGCATGAGTTTCTTTTCTGCCAGGAGAATTTGGCAGCGATCGTATTCGACGATTTGTAGGTATGCACCTTCTCCGAACTACACCTAAACGTAACTTAAGAATTCGAGTTCACCTTTTTCACATCCACAAGCTAACTAAATTAAATGTGTGTGGCTTAATCGTATATGTATATAAAATAGACTTGATGTTTATCAACAACTTGTACGATCGTGGCAAATGAAATTCGAAAATTTAGTATAGGTATTGGGCACGTGAATTTGAAATAAGAAGAAAAATCCTAATGAGATATTTCAGAAGGTACTTTACAAATTGAAAATATTTTGATTTTTTTAATCCGAGGAAAATATTTTAAAGTTAAAAATTACTAGTACCCTAGATTGTTGGTCTATTTCCAGTTGGATTTAAAATTAAATCAATCGACTCTAAACTAATGAGCCAAATTAACAAACGCGATGGAGGAATTATTAATTTTTTAAATAATCAACAAAATTAAACATTTATTAGAGCATCGATAAATTAAGATTGCAATATTTTTTCAAAAGTACAATACATAATAATCACGGAAATAATTTACATAATCATTCTAATGAAGATCTGTCGTTAATGCTAACCAGTGGCATAACTATATTTTTAAATTGATAAAAAATACTTTAGAATCCTATTGTCTAATCGAAAATGTACAACTTAGTGAAGTGGAAATTTAAAAGCTTCCAAATTTAGTTATTTATAACCATAAAACTTCAAACGATCTGATTAAAATTATCTATATTCTAATGAGACAGCTTCTTAAGGAAATTTAAAACCCTTCATGATTTTAAACTTTAACATTTCAACTTCGGATCTAATCTCAACAAATTTTGATTTTAAATTTAATTTATATATAATTTAATTTAAACTTTTTTATACTGTTTTACAAATTTGTCGCTTTCAATTTCAAGTGTTTAGAAAATTAAAATATTTCTCATAAAAAGTTTCGTATTTAAAATGTTAACACTTCTCATCTAGAGTCTGTGTTTAATTTTACAATTGAAAAAAATTAGAAATTGAAACCAGAGTTACCAATAAGTACTTCCAATAACCAAGCTATTTCAAATTTTGTCACCTCTAAATTCGAATACTTTTCATTCTCTGTTACAAATGTAAACGCGTTAATTTTATAATTAAAAAACATTTAAAATCCCAACTATGTTTCAATTATATAATTTTAAAAATTGAAATTTTGAAAAACTAATTGTAAGAATACTAAAAGTTCAAGTGATTTTCTTTTTTAATTTTTATTATTAAAATTGTAATTGTTCGATTTTATCGGGCTTACGTTATAAACTAGCTACTTCTGACACCTTTCGGATTGATTATGATTAATTATAAAGACTTTCAAATTTTGTTAATTTGGAACTTTTTACATTTTTTAACTGGAGTACGTACAATTTTTATGTTATAAATATTATAAAACTTTAAATTATTAATTTGGGAATATTTTCAAGTTTAATTTGTTAATTAATATGCGTTTAAAGTACAAAATTTACCAAATATTATAGTTTGAACAACTTTTCCAATTTAATGGATCAACTTCAAACCTGATAAATTCCTATGCCTTCACATACAATTCTTTACAAATTTAACTCCTCTGCTTTCAAATTTTGAACACTGAAAATTTAAATAGTTAAAATTCAAATGCTTCTACATTGAATTGAATATATATATATATAATTTTAATTTTACATTTTGAAAACGTTCCCGATTCCAAATTAAAGACAGATTATTGAATTGCGTGTGCTACAATTAAAACTATTCCGTTTTACATGTTTGATTTTAAAAAAATGTATTTAAAACAATTTGAATAGCCTTAATTTTAAGATTGCTTAATTCTTAACGTTTTTAAGTTTTTTCAGCCTTTTGTATATATTCAATTGGAAAATTTGAAAACTTGTATGGTGCAAAGAATTTATTAATACATATTTGAAATTGGTTATTTCCGTAAGAAATATCGAATTGTAAATAATTAAAGTTGTTACATACAAAATTTAAACCACTCTTTTTAAATACCAGTGACTACACTAGACCCCTACAGTTACCAAAAAATCAAATCGAAAACTCGATAGAATAAATCATTCATCCATTTCTAATGTTAATTTTCACTTCCATATTCTATTTCATTTTCAATTCTATACTCCTCTAAATAATTAAATTCCAAACTCTCATAGCTTTAATACATGTGATAATTACATTGCATGCAGAGATCCAAACGAAATTAAATACGATTTTATGCATTGTTTCAAATATTTCATTAAATTTTAATTAGAGCCAAAAATTGCGTAGAAAAAGTTACTGACATTTGTGTAAAGATACTGTGAAGCTACAATGTTAGAACTGCCCTAATCTTCATTTTTTTTGCAAAAATAATAAAATTGGAGGTGTTATTTCTCTTTTTACATAATTTTTGACATTATACTTTCCCAGCACCTTGCTTTATTTATCTTTTATTTATTTTTTATTTATTATTTATTATTATCTTTATTTAATTCTACTCTACCTAATTTTGAGTTCGATTCATTATAATGCATATAAATAATTAGTAAAAATAAGAAAATGCTAATTTCGTTAGGATCCCTGATTATGTGGTAGTGGTCAGTGGAGGTCGCAGAGGATAGATGATACTATTCTGGGAGAACAGCAGTCGAGCATGAAAAAACCTATAGTGGAAAAAGGGAGAGCTAAAAACGATCTCTAAATTTCTTACGTTTTGGGTTAGAAACTGTTTCATTTTTAATGTTTTTGATTCAAATTCAAAAATTTGCAACACTCCAAATTCAAATTGCCATATTTTAAATTATTTTTGTAAGTCTGAAAATATGTAACAATTGAATAATGAACAGTATAAACATTTGAAATCAATTAATTTTGACTGTGAAATAATTGTTCAGGTTTCATGATATTCCAAAGGTGAGCGACTCATTAAAATTTGCTAACTTTCAAGTGATTCCAATAAAAAATTTTTATCTTTTGAAATTCTTACTATTTTAAAATATTTAAAAAATGGTGAATCTATATAATATATTCACATTCGCGTTATTGTAAGTTTCTTGCAAATTTAAACTGCAAAAGGCTATCATCACAGTGAACAAACTTGATATTTTAGTAAACAAATCATAATTTTAAGAATTTCAAGTTCTTCTTTCTTTTACAAAAATAGAAATTGACTATAAAATAACTGTGAAATCTTTGAAACCTTTTAAAAAATTTTGAAATCGTGAAATGTGATGTACACTTAAAAGTCGATTGGTCAATCCCTCGAAATATAGTTAATTTTCTACATTAAATTTTGAAATGTTGTAATTTTCAATGTTATCCACTGTAAGCTTTTGATTTTTATCAAACTTAAAAAGTAAAATTGAACGCTTAAATGACTAAGGCCAATAATAAAGAGAGTTCAGGACACAAAACAGATTGGATCATTGCTATTAGCTGCATGTTGTAGAATATTAGTATTTCGGAATAAATTGCATAAGAAACTAAATATTAAGGGCCAAAAATAGACTTAAATCTAACTTTAAGCCAAAAAATGGGCTTAAATTCAACTTTAAACAAATAAAAGTGTTATAAATCTAACTTTGAGCCAAAAAATAGGCCTAATTTAAGTTTGACTTCAATTAATCTGTAATAAAAGTAAGACGTTTTTTTTCTGTGCGTTGATAAAAAGTAAGGCTTATGAGTATTTATCAGCCAATAATGAACGATTAATTTTCATACAAAAGAGCTAGAAAAAGCATTGAATAATCGTTTTGAAATAAATATTCATGAGCGCTACTTGATCGAATCACATGGAAAAAAGTCTTACTTTTGTTAAAACTTCATTTTAGCACTCCCTAAATTAAGCTACCCAGTTTGGTCTTAAAAACGAGATCCTTTTGACTGAAAACATGATCATCTTTCTTAAAATAAAACTTTTTCTTTCTGTTCAGTATCAGAGCCCAGGAGAATTAAGGATTAAGGAATTCCACCTGGGCTTATGCGTGGAATTCCACGTGAAATTCGGGTTGTAAATTGAAACAATTCACGTGAAAATTCCACGTGAATTAAGGAAACTACGTGAATTTTTCACGTGGATATCTACGTGAATGTCTATGTGGATTTCTACGTGGAACTCTACGTAGAATTTCAAGTGAAACCATATCTAGAGTTATGGAACAAGACATATTAAAATAGTATACTGGGTACTCGAAATTCAAAAATTGCATCCATCTTTGCGTATGTCTAACGATTTATGAGTAACTTGAAATTGACAATTATGCTTAACTTTTCATGTGGAATTCTACGTGAAACTCCGCGTCAAATCCCACGTGGAATTTTCACGTCGATTGTTTCAATTTATCAGGAAAATTTCATGTGGATTTGGTCACCCGGGAGGAACTTTAAAAAGAAAAATACATTTGAAAAAAATATATTTTCATATAAATATCTCCAAAACTACTCATTTCATAGAGTCCAGGTTGTGTTAGTATTATTGTAATAACATTCCACAACATACTGCTGATAGTAAAGGTCCAATATTGGTCTTGGGCCCAGAACCCCCCTCTTTGAGATTGCTCACATTCGATTATTTGTTTAGTTCAATTAATTACAATTTATATAAATAATTGAAACAAATCAACAAGAAAAATCTTAATTTCATTAGAATTCCTGACTACGTGGTTGTGGATGTCGCAGCTAGGATAGATGCGAAAAATTCTGGGAGAAAATCTAGCAATCGAGCATGAAAAAAACCTCTAAGTGGAAAAAGGGATGGCTAAGAACGATCTCTACAGGTGAATACACACATGAACGATCTCAAGGGTAAACACCTTTCATAGAAATAATCGGTAATTACCCCCTGCGGACTCACTGGTAGTGTCGTACAAGATAAGAGTGCTGTTACCATTGTTGTAGTTTAAACTATTGCTGCTCAGGAGATTATTCGTCGGGCTGTACGTCCTCGTCGGTGAAACTGGCTTAATCGTTTCCTTCACTTTGTAAGGCTTGGACCCAATCTGAGGCACTTCTGCACCCTCGATGAACAAAAACTGCAAAGTTTTCAAATTATAGTTAAAATTTACGATATTTAACTCAGAATAAGCAAATTTTAAATTCCTCTTCAACGTCCGAGACTTAAAAAGATTTTTTCGCATTTTTTTTTAATAGAATTTAAAAAAAATTTTAATTAAAAAAGACAAAAGGAAAAAAGAAGGAAGTGAAGTTGGAAGTGGCTTTCTTCTTTTCGTTCCTCTTTCAGGGTGGCCGAAAAACTTCATTTTCAAAATTTCCTGACTTTTGCCTGACAAATTTTTCATTTTCCTTGAGCATTAACATTCACAACCCAGAATTTTAATCTTCTAAAATTTTTAACTCAGAATCTTTTATAAAAGAAATAAAACAATTTCAAATTAAGACATAAAATATTATGTATCCATTTAAATCAAAGAAGATGACATTTCTCACAAAAAAAGATGACTTTTCAAAAAAATAATTAAATTTTCAACAAAATAGTTGAATATTTCACCAAATAGTTGAATTTGCAAACAAGCAAGACTTATCTTCATCCAAAAACAGTTGAATTTTCAACAAAAAGATGAATACTCAACGAAAAATATAATATTTGATAATTTATTAAAAAACAGCGAATTTTGAACAAAATATTTGAATTTTCAACCAAGGAGTTGAATTTTCAACAAAATAATTAAATTTTGGACGAAATAGTAGAATTTTTAATCAAATCGTTGAATTTTGAACCTACAAAGATTAATTTTCAACCAAAATGACGAATTTTCAATCAAGAACATTAAGTTTCTACTAAAAAAGACTCATTTGTAACAAAATACATGAATTTTAAAATAAATAGTTGAATTTTCAATTAAAAAAGATAAACTTTTAACAAAAAATGGAAAAGTTAAATTTTCAGCAAACAAATTAATTTGCAACAAAAAGAAACGAAATTTCAAGAAAATTGTCAAACTTTCAACCAGAGATCTATTTTTAACTAAAATGGTGAATCTTAAAACAAAAAATGAATTTTTAACAAATTAGTTAAGCTTTTAATAAAAAAAGACCAATTATTAACCAAAAGACGAATTTTCTACAAAGCACTTGAACTTTTAACACAAAAGTTAATTTTCAACCAAATAGTTACATTTTAAACCAAAAAAAGGAGATTTCAACCAAGAAGATTAGGTTTCTACCAAGAAGATAAAGTTTCAACTAAAAAAGATCAATTTTCAACCGAAAATAGAAGTAAAATTTTCAGCGCAACAAAATGAATTACATAAAAAGAGTTTTCAACCAAGTAATTAAACTTTGAACCAAATAGATGAATTTTCAAGTAAAATGATAAGTCTTTAACTTGAATAATTCCATTTTCAGTTTAAAAAAATTAAATTTCAAACAAAAAAATTAAATACCATCCAGAAACAATTCAATGTTAGCAACAAAAAAACAAATTTTCAACCAAAGTCTTAATAAACTTTTTGTTTCGGCTTTTGTAAAAATTTGTATGGAGACATTTAAGAGTGCGTTGTTCAAATTTGAACGTAAGATTCTTCGTTTTTTAAAGAGAAAAATACTTTTTTAATTTCTAAGAATAATTTTGTAGGTAAAATGATAGTTTCTCTATTTTTCAGAAAATGGCGATTTGAATTATTTGACAATGTGACTTATTCTAGTTTTTAATGTATAATAAATAATTAACATACCTCAACAGTCAGAGACCCGGTCACCTCATCTTCTTCATAGGGTTTTGCTTGCAGAGGAATAATCTGTCTCTGGCTAGGATTTGCCAAAAGTTCCTCTATTCCAACAATTCCCAAACCTAAAAATCTGTTTGATTTATTCACGTGGTCGAATAGTTCTAGTAGTACTTCAGACGTGTTTTTGCTGACGTCGCTGAAATTTGAATAAGTCAGTTATGAGACGAATTCAATCTCTTTTTCTTTTTAAATATTTATGTAATTCTAATAATTCTACAATTTGTCTGTCATAAGTGTTTTTAACAAACTTTTTTCTTTTTTTTTGGGATTTCGTAGTCCTGGGCAGAAACCCTTATAGTTTCGGTCGGGAGTCTGTCCGTCCGTCGTATTTTTTTGTACTGGGTGGGGAAGTAGGAGAAGGGAAGGGAAGTGTGAGAATTGAGGGGAAAGAGTAGGAAAAAAGGGGAAAAGATGAGAAAGGAGGGGTAGGGGGAGTAGTGGTCATGAGTGAAGAGGAATGAGGAGCGGGAATTAGGGGAAAGGGGGTAGAAGAAGTAATAGGAAATGAAGGGAGGGGAAGCGAAGGTAAATGAGGGTATGGGTAATGATGAAGTAGGGGAAGTGAGGGCATGGGAAGTGTTGGAAAATGAAAGGAGGAGAAGTAAAGGAAATAATGGGAAGATAGGGAGGGGAGCGATGTGAGGGGTAGTAGGGTATGCGGGTGAGTATGCGAGGGGAAGGGAGAGAGGATAGTAGGTGAAGCGAGGGGAGGGATAGTAGAGTGGCAAAGAGGTAAGATGGGAATTATGGCAGGGGCAGGGGGAGGAGAATATATAAACTACTTTTACTAGTTCGTTTAGATATAAATGATTAATTTGTAGTTGATAATAGTCTGAATATTGTAACAGAAATATATAAAAATTGTCTCTTACAAGAGAAAAGCCTCTTCCCAAGAGGGATGAGTCGTATCCTTTTTGATAGAAGTCTGATTTTTTTGAGGTGGTTCATCCAATTCTACTATACAATACGGTTCCCTGCAACCTTGCTGACCTCCCAAGTCTGTGGCTTTGACGACTTTAACAAGTAGTCGTCTTTCTCCGGGCAAATATTGTTGTATCGTTGGAGATGATGAATGAAGATGAGAATTTCGTTGATGCATAAATGAATTTGACATATGCTAAGAGAAGGAAAGTTTTCTTAACAATTATTTCTAATAAACATATTATTATCATATATTATACAATAATTTGAACATTTTATATTTTAAAAATTAGAATCACGCTACGAAATGAAGATTAATAAAGAATTAAAAATAAAGTGATTAATTTAGCATATAGTGAAAAAATTAGAATATTATGAAGGAATATTAATATGTTTAATCTCTAAATAGAAGGCATCCAAATAATTTATTTTCACAATTAGGAAGCAAAAAAATACAGAATTGCACTTTTCCTGATCCTGATCAGGAAATAATAATTTTATGAATTATTTATTACACGAAGCTTAAACCTGAGTTTCGTTTAGTTAATTAGGCACAAACAAAATAATGCTGATAATATCGATGAATGTAAGTTGGTTAAAGGTAAGATGTCGATTTATCTCTAAACTTACCACGCTATCATAATGTCCCTGTGATGAATACCCAGTCTGATTGTGGTGTTCTCTCCAGAGTCGAGGACAGGATGAATACTGAGATAAATTTAGGTAGACATGAGTCCCTCTTATGGCTGCTACTACTATTTCGTTAACTACTTCTTGCAAGTGGCTTTCGTTCAGGTCCTTTTTAATTGTACCCACTGTGGCGAGGGATACTTTAACCTGGGATAAAACATAAATTCATTATTAATTGTAATTTAGTATAGAATCAATAAAAATTAATACTTAATAATAAGCGAAAGTCTTAACTTTGATTTTGCAGACTTTTTTAAAGTTTATTATCATCTATTCTATTTCTATGCCACGTATACTACAACCTTATGTTCATGACAAAGAAAATACTGTCTAACCACTTTTCGATGGGTCCTAAAAGAAAGTACGCAACTCACAGTGACGAATAGAATCTACGTAACTCGAGCTGACAAATAGAATTTACGCAACTCGTAGAGACGGATAGAAACTACGCAAGTAACAAAATGCAAGTTTTCAGGAGACCGTGTTGAAAGTTTAATTAGTCTTCACAATTCAAGTGTAATAATTTCAGAGATAATAA
>CAKNWT010092415.1:0-14551 GCA_932066315.1 Andricus coriarius | reverse complement strand
TTTTTTGATCAGGAGGCTTTGAGCTATGTTATGTTGCAATTTCAGCCAATTTGACCGAGGCCGGATTTTAATGTAAAGTGTGCGGGGTACTCTGAGTTTAGCAAATTAAATCCAAAAGATGTGTCGCTAGTGAACGCCAGCAAGTAAGTGAGAATAACGACTTGTAACCGTTGAAGACGCAACTTAGAAGTGGAACGAGCGAGTATCTGGTTCATCAGATTTTGAAATGACCTTAAACTGACCTTCAGGGATCAAACGAACAACGGATTCGGATTCAGCAACCCTAAAAAGGTTGTTGAAGTTTATTGCACGGCTTTTCCTGTATTTGACCTTGAAATGACCTTGAACCTGACGTTATGGAGGTAATTAGACCTCGGATTCATATTCAGCGACCTTAAAAACATATGTAAAAGGTTTTTGAAGTTCATTGCACGGCTTTTCCTGTATTTGACCTTGAAATGACATTGAACCTGACGTGATGGAGGTAAATAGACCTCGGATTCATATTCAGCGCGTCAAAATACATAAGGATAAAGTGGTCTTGTCAAATAGTCATCACCTTTTTTTTTTTTTGTAAACCAGTGTAATCGAAGTAAGGTGTTATGAGGGAGGAGACCAACTTAGCTCTACGATCAGTAGACAGGGAATTTTCGTTGAATTGCAGCTGTTTCAAAGTAGCATAAACTCGTCTAGAAATGTTACCGACTTCTTTATCACAAGCCAATGTGGGAGTTAGGATAAATCCCAGGTTTTTAGCATCGTTGACGAAAGAAATGATGGTATCCAAAAGCTTAACTGGGAGAAGATAGGCCTTGTCCAGACTATTTATATATTTAGAGCTTCCAAATATTATGGCTTTAGTCTTGCTTGCATTAATCCTTAGCATGTTAGTTTCTGACCATACATATATCGCCCTTACATCTCGAATAATTAAATCAATAGTCTCATTGATTTTATCTGGACTACACTGGATGTATAAATAGCAGGGGCCCAAGCACAGACCCTTGTGGAACGCCAGTGCCAATTTCTCCCCACTCCGATCTTTCTCCGCTTAGTCCAACGACTGAATGTTGATGACCCGATAGATATGATGACAACCACTTAAGTACTGAAGCCGAGAATCCATAATTCTTAAATTTAAATAAAAGAAGCATATGAGGGACCATATCAAATGCTTTACTAAAATCAAACAAGACCGTAATTGTCACCATTCGGTTATCAATGCCTCTTCGAATGTCGTCAGTACCCCTGAGCAATAGCGTCTGCGTACCGAAACCATGTCTATGACCTGACTGATAAGCACTTAAGCAGTTATTAGATTCAATGTATTGAATCATCTGATCATAAACAGTTCTTTCTAATGCTTTTGAGAGGCAACATAGGATTGCTATAGGACGATAATCTCCAGCATGTATAGAAGCCTTAATCTTCTTAATAGGCTTTATGAGAACCTTCTTCCACTCTTCAGGAAAAACAGAGGTTTGTAACGATGAGTTAAATAAACTGAGTATGTGTGGGAAAAGAACTGGTAAGGCCTTTACAAAAAAGCTTATAGACTGATCATTAACCCCTCTAGCCTCTGTTTTTATGTTATTGAGGCTCTCAATCAGTGAAAGGGGAGTTATGTCTTGAAAATATAATCGAGAATCCTCAAAAGGAAAATTTAGGAAAGTCGGCATTAATTTCATTTACTGAACAAATTAGTGGCAACTCCTCACATCTAGGTCTTACATATCCCAGAGTCCTTAATTCTTTCCATAGATTTCTAGAATCATTTACACTGCCCAATCTTGTTGCATTATAAGAGTCCCTTGTTTCATTAAGCATTCTAGTGACACCATTTCTCAAAGTCTTATAATCAGCATGTACTTCTAGATTTCCTATTCTCTTCCAAATATTATACACGCGGTTTCGTTCCTTTATCATATTCTTGATTTCGACCGTCATCCAGGGGCAAAAACTTTTTTGTGATGGGATAAACGAGCATAAAGGTGCAAATTCATCCAAAGCTGCATCTAGGGCATTACTTATGAAGTATTGTTTCTCATTTACAGAGAGATAACTTTCAAATGCACTCCACTCCACAGACTGCAATTTATGCAGAAAGGCATCCTCATCCATAGTACGAATATTGCGATATGTTTTTATAACTTGAGAAAAAATACTAAATTTCCAAGCATATTCAACTGCGATGAGTTCATGTCCTGCTACGAATGGCACTATTGATTGATGAGTTGAAAATAATTTTCTCTCATCATCTATTACACATAGACCCAACCACGTATCAGAGATCGGAGTATGGTGCGTTGCAGAATGCGGCACTATAAATAGATCAAGCGAATCAAATAATGCCCTTACATATAAAGATCCAGGTTCCCGACTATTTAAGTCAAAGTTGAAATCACCCGTAAGTGCAATATTTTCATATGCATGAATGAATCTCAAAAAGGAGGACAAGATATTTCCATTATGATAAATTCAGGTTCATTAAAAACACCCTTTGCTGTCTCCAATAATTTAATGTTCAGACCATTTACGACATACACCGCAACACCTTCACCCCACCTGCCATCTCTATCCCTTCGCATAAACGAATAACCTTCAAGGGCAACAATATTATCACTAATAGTTTCCGTTAGCCATGTTTCACTTATCGCTATGACATGATATATATTATGATTTAAGTAACCACGAAGTAAGTTGATATGCGATTTTAGTGAGTTAATATTAATGTGACAGATTTTTATTAGCGAGTTGTGAGAGGCAGGATTGGAGTCAGGGTTATCACTCAAAGGAAAGGATCTACGCTGTTCGGGAGTTAGTCATTCGGTCAAGAGGTCTAGATCACTCTGACATAGAATCCTTATTACAGGATCCTTATCCTTGCGCCTAACAAGAATCACACCATTCACCTGCCACACATATTTGTACGCTAGTAACTTAGCTTTTTCTCTAGTAGAGCGAAGTAAGTTATATGTGGCTGCAGGGAAGTATTGGTTTATGCAAGTTTTCATCCTATTTTCACGGTTTTGTTTGAGTACTAAGTACTCGGTGTTGCCACAGCCGGAAGTGTGGACTTTTGTTTAGTATTCGACAATGAATGGCTACTACTCATTCATTTCATCAGTGAAAACTGGTTCAAGCTAGGCGTGATTAGTTACAACTAATTCTGAGTGCTAGCAACGTGATTCTTGAGCCCGATGCGACCCGACGCGATAAGCAGCGTTGTGATGAACCAAAGGCACTCCGAGCATCTCCATCCTCCTTGCTGTAACGGATGCCTCCCTCCGGTTGTCCAGAAGCTTCCAGAGAGAATTTCCTGAGTAGTGTCGGACCATTTCAGGTATTGGTTTATGTAAACACGAGACTTTCCCAGATCCGAACATACTTCATTCGCTTATAATGATTTTTTCTTTCTCATACTGGAAATCATTTCTTTCCTAGGCCTGAGAGTTGAGAATCTAACCAGCAGTAAACGTGGCTTACTGGTTGAATGCACAACAACTGATTTTGTTGGAGAAGCTTGAGAAGTAGAGGTTGAACTTGACTGTACCGCAACTCTTAAGGTAGATAACTGAGCTTGTGTCGATGATACTGAAAATGTAGAAGACATCCTGTGAACATTTTTTATCTCAGCAGGAGTTACCTGCACACTAATAGCCTTTGATACTGAACAGACCAGATCCACAAGATCTTCCTCTTCTCTCTCGGGTAGTCCAGCAATGATCAAACCATCCTCACATTGCTGATTTTCCGTCCTTAGAACACGCTGATCTATTCTTCTCTGACTACCCTGAATTGATTTGATCTTATCTCGTAAAGCTTCATTTTCGGTTGTGAGTACCGAAACTTGTGAGCTCAGCTCAACATATTGAGTGAAAATAGCTTGGAGCTTGGCGTTGTTCTCTTCCAGTTTGAGCTGCATCTCAGGGAGACAAATCACTTTTTCCCTAATTTCATTTAAATCCGAACATATACCATCAATGTCCTCTTTCAGCGATAATACACTGAATTTACAGTCCTTAATTGCAGACAAGAGCTGTCCAAACTGACTGCTTGAAAAGTTACTACTCTCCGACAAAACACTGTTATTATCGTCCGAATCCATTTCAGGACCTGAGTCAAGAGTACTCGTCATATTTTTGCTACCTTTTGTTTTTGAAGTACTGGATGCAGTTTCGTTTCTATCGGATTTTCGTGACTTGGACAACTGTTTACCCTGGAGATTCATTCTCTCAAAAGGCCCAGTACACTTGACTAGTTCGTTGTTAGCATTATAAATATTATGATTTAAGCACTTCGAATTAGGATGAAAATATTTAAAACACTTGGTACAATACTTGGCGTCTGTGATAATCAATTTCTTGCAGGTACAACAAAGGTCTTGACATAACGGTTTTCGTAAAGATTTCAGAGAAAGCAAATTTCTAAGTATAATCAAGAATGCCAGATCTATATTCATATCATTTAAGTTTCATACATTACATTTAAAAGTGCACAACAACTTAACTAGGTGTACTTAAGTATAACCAGATATGACTAGATGTTACTGAAAGTTCCTCGGCATAATCAAATATAACCAGATGTAACTATATCATGGCACGCCAAATCAGTAATGCATGTAGAAGTCTCTAGATATAAATTTCACTAGAAGTGACTAGACTTATACGCACATTCTTACATGCTAAGTCGTAACTATATCCCATTGGCTTAAAACTCACCAAGATGGCGTAAACTAAGATGGCGACAATGATCTCACTACTGGAGAGCAGCCTCATACCTGAAGAATCCTTGCGACTGAGAACATGACGACAGAGACAAGATGGCTGTTACCTCTAATTTTCAAGATGGCAAGCGCGGCTTCAGGAATGTAATAGCTTTAATTCCAAAATGGCGACATCTCCTTATTCCAAGAGGGCGACAACGGCCACGTTGTGTAAGCAGTACGAAGCAAACCTCACATCATCTGAGTCCATGTTGTATTCCCAACCTCAAAAGTGACAGCTATCGGTTTTTTAAAAGGCTTTTTATGAAGAAGTTTAATGCTTCTAGATAAATAAATTATCTGAAAGCATTTTCAGGTACATGCTTAAATAAATCTGCAACAAAGGAACGGCTGCGAGGGCCAGAAAGCAGCAGAACAAATGATTTTAGGAGGAGCGAATAATTCCGTGTAGTTTCGTACTCACACGAGAGAGAGAGAGAGAGAGAGCGCGCGCGCGCGAGCGCGAGCAAGAGAGAGAGCAGGAGGAAAAAAGAAAGTGTCAGGAAAATACTTTGAGCCCTTCAGAAGGAGAAGGCGGAACGCGTGGATACAGGTTATCAAACGCAAACCTAAGAGGCTAATCCAAGACTGTCGTCCGAACTGTCGGCGAGGAACAAAGGAGTGGTTCGATGGACTAAGGACGAGCTCAGATCCCTCTAAACACATGAACAAAAGCATGCACCTTAAATCTTCTATTCCGGGACTTTACATCTCACGCCGTCAAGTTTGTCGCGGAATACTGAATCTTGAATGTCTTCCCAACAGTATTATTGCGGGTACAGCATATATAGTTGCAAATGGACAAGACCCTCTTCTTAAAATGTTCAGAAAACACGAAGAAGTGGAGAAACGAGCGTTTTTGTACAAAGCAGCGGAGGAGGTAACTGAAACACTTGGCCTTGACTTCAATATCAGGGGTGAGCAAAATTTCTCTGTGCGACAATCACGAATTGGATCAGGTAGTGAATTGGTCTGAATTCGTGAAAAGTAATACAATCTGCAAATATCCTATTCGCCTGAATTCAACGAAAAAGTTTTAGGGGACCTAATTAATTTGAATGCGCCAGCACGAAATAATTTCAATCTTAGCCAGTTCACTTTAATTTGCGAGGTTTTAAGTCAAGCTCCAATTCGCCTGAATTCTTCAGTGGGGATACAGTTAAGCACTGGCCTATTCAATCAAATTCGTAAGGTATAATCTACGCGCTGGGCACAAAGAATCCGTTGTAAATATATCAATGACTCCCGTAGCTCAGTAGTCGTCCTCTGGACTTATACACTTCGTGAGATTGCTGGTTCGAATCTTGAGGTATGCAATTTTTATTAATGTTTTTCGAAATAAACTTCACCACGAATTAAGTTGAATTCCCATGCATTCGATTCGCGTTGTCTCAATTCGCTTCAACGAATCAGAAAACAAGATTCGGGCGAATTCAAACATGTTAAGGGTTTAGGGTCAGTCGCAAGACCAAAAAAAAACGATTTTTTAAAGAATTTTTTTTTAAAACAGGTTTTATTACTTATTGACCAATGTTCTACAGTTCTCATGACTGGATCATCTAAAACAAATAATACAACGGGATTAGTTAAAAAATGATATTCCCTTGCATTCGAACGAAGAATTAGGTCAAAATTTTAATTTTCAAGAAAATGGCGGATGTGTAAACACAAAATCTTTCAATGAAAATAAAAAATTTTTGTTTAAACATCCGTCATTTTCTCGAAAATTGAAATTTTGACTTAATTCTTCGTTCAAGTACAAGGGAATATCGTTTTTTAACTAATCCCGTTGTATTTTTTGTTTCAGATGACCCAGTCATGCGTTACGATGCGCACCGCAAAACACAGTTTTTTTATTGGACCTTTGGCAGATTAACTATAACTTGCTTGTTTATCGATATTTTTATCTTAAAAAAATAGTGTAACTTCTTGTAATGTGTATTATTCGAACTGTAGAACATTTTTCAATAATTAATAAAACCTGTTTTCAAAAAAAATTCTTTAAAAAATCGTTTTTTTTTTTGCTTTGCGACTGACCCTAACCCCTTAATTCGCCGCAATTCACCCCAATTACTTTTTTTTACTGAGCTTGTACTGTTTAGTAAGCATGGTGAGATGTTTGCAGGGCTATATACAGATTTTCTATTTCGTAACTTAAACTATTTATAACAAAGCTAAATATTAAGTTGAAAGAGTTCAGTATAAAAATATTTCAATGTTTATGAAATTTACTCAAGAGCGGGTGAGAAACAAAATATATACGCCACTGAGTGACTTGCGAATTCCTGGGCGAAAGAGTCATACAGGTCACATGCATGGCTGTGTGAAACAGGTGTAGTTGCGTGCACAACCACTTTAAAAGTAGGGATATGAGAGTCCGGGACGACGAGACCACCATGATTAACAAGGACTTGCTAGGAATCGCTAGTCTGCGCTGAACGCTCGACACCAGACCGCGGTTGGCGTAAGGCTCTCCGATTCTGGGAATTCTTTTCTGTTCGTAGACATTTTTTCTCCGAGTCTTCAAATTGAGAGATCCTAGGTATAGTGACCACAATACTTTCAGGGACAATTGGAACAGGTAGAGGCTTTGAATTCAAGCCTAACAGGAGGGAAATTTTACTCTCTCATTATTTAATTAATTAAAAGGTATGCTCTTCTTTGTACGCTGTTCCAGAATCCGTTACAGGTTGAGGTTAACTAACACTGAGTGACAATAAACGATCCTTTTTCAACCCGTCAACATACGGGAGCTCAAGAATCACGTTGCTAGCACTCAGAATTAGTTGTAACCAATCACGCCTAGCTTGAACCAGTTTTCACTGAAATGAACTTTGCCTGTCCGAGTTGTCTGGAAATTTTATTTTGGAGATGACTTCCGACTATTTTAAGCCTAAAATTTAAAAAATCGTTATGGTCCTTTTTAAAATAACTCATTTTTTGACATTTTATAGACCATTTATCATGTATATTTCTTAGAGAAAAGTCATATGTGATACTTTTTTGGCCTAAACCCTGTAATTTGGTGACAAAAAAAAAACTTAAAAACTGCCTAATATCGAGTGACCTTCGAAACGCTTTTAAAATGTTGAAAAAGTACAAAAAGAAATTAGTTTTTTGAAAATTGCTCATCACAGGTACATCGTACAACTTGAGTCCATGAATAAAAAAGAAAGTAGACAAAATTCATAAAAAGGCTAAAAAAAGAATATCCTAACACTAACAGTTTAGAAGATATGGCCTGTAAAAGGGATTTTTCATTGAATTTTTTTCGAAAATTTCAATTTTCGCGAAATACCTTTATCTTTGTGGATTCTACATGAAACTCGATTCATAGTAAATGAAAGCAGGTCAAATTATCTACAAAACCAAACAAAAACTTTGCTCTACACTGTAAAACAAATTTCTGGTAATTTTACCACTTTCAGAGTAGTTCCAATTATTACCTACTGCCAAAGTAACGTTTTCACTGACAAGAACGATTATCCACTTTTAGTATGGAATTCAACTTTTATGTTACTTAAGTTTCCAGACAGATTCTGTAAAATTACAATGCATTATGAACATTGTGGATTTGTAGGTGATGGCATCCTAACCAAAAATATTTGTGTTAGTATTCAACATGGTAACTTTAGCATCTACATGAGAAATGTGAATGATGGTATGCTACGTAGTTATCAATAAAATAAATTGACATATATACGAATATAAAATTATTTTTTTTAATCCTTTAACTATATTTTTTAGCAATTTTGTAAATAAATTTTTCCATAATTTATACCGTTCCGAAACACTCTTTGACAAATAATTGTGATTTTACCATTTTTTTCATTATTCTCCACAACTTTCAACTTTACAATTACTTGTACTTATACTACGTTAAGAGCTGTGCAAGTACGCCGCGTTATCAATTATCAATAGTATCAGTCTAAAAGTGGTAAAGTTACAAGATTGGTTGGAAATTCTAAATTGCAAGTGGTATTCACCACATAATCAGAGTAGTGAAATTGCACCCATTTTTTGTTGGCAATTTCACAATTCTAACTGGTACAATTTT
Source organism: Andricus coriarius (assembly GCA_932066315.1). Lineage (NCBI taxonomy): Eukaryota > Metazoa > Arthropoda > Insecta > Hymenoptera > Cynipidae > Andricus > Andricus coriarius. Next base: position 5,729 of record CAKNWT010092415.1, on the reverse strand, counting down.
TTAATTTTTTACAGTGTAGCTCTAATATTACCCCAATTAGAGTCGTTCAAAGTTGACACCTTTTTATTGCACTCTATTCGACACTAAGTTAATTGTAAATAAATTGCTTCCTGTGCATTTAAGGTGTGAAATAGTTGATATACAAGTAAAGATGTATCGAATTCCCTTAAAAAGAAGAAAACTTTTTCTAGATAGTTTTAGATTGCCAAATATATCTTCGAGGATTGAGCTTCTGTAAATAATTAAAACCTTTTTTATTGCAAGCTGCTTGCTGTTCTAGGCACAGGAAGCTATTTATTGACAATTAACTTATTGTGGAAATAGAGTGCAATAAAAATATGTCAACTTTGAACGGCTCTAATTGGGGCAATATTAGAGCTAGAGAAAAGTTTTTTGTTTTGTTTTGTAGATAAAAATCCCTTTTACAGGCCATATCTTCTAAACTATTAGTGTTAGGATATTCTTTTTTTTTAGCCTTTTTAGGAATTTTGTCTACTTTCTTTTTTATTCATGGACTTAAGTTGTACGATGTACCCGTGACGAGCAATTTAAAAAAAAACTCATTTTTTTGGCTCTTTTTCAACATTTTAAAAGCGTTCCGAAGGTCATTCGATATTGAGCATTTAGTAGTTTCTTTTGGTCACCAAATTACAGGGTTTAGACCAAAAAAGTATCACATATGACTTTTCCTCTAAGAAATATACATGATAAATGGTCTATAAAATGTCAAAAAATGAGTTATTTTAAAAAGGACCCTAACGATAATTTTAATTTTAGTGTTATAATAGTCGGAAGTCATCTCCAAAATAAAATTTCCAGACAACTTGGACAGGCAAAGTTCATTTCAGTGAAAACTGGTTCAAGCTAGGCGTGCAATATGATCTCGACGTGAAAAGGAATTGGTCAAAATTAATCTTTTCGAGAAGTGTTTAACAAAAACAAGATTCCACAGTTAGTAAAATGAGATGAAATTTAGTACTGTAGCAAACATTGCACCCAGCTTTGCACGAAATCGAGTTTCATTTATTAAAATAAAAATTCCAACGAAGTTCCAGTTGTTCCTCAGGGGAAGGGAAATTTGATGAAGATAATTTAGAAACGCGAAATTTGGGCCGCAAAATTATCACATGCGTAATTCAATGTAAGATAGAATAAAGAGAGGTAATCCTTGAGTATGAGAAAGCAGGACTTATCGATCACAAGAATGTAAAATCAATTCAATTTTTGCTTCTGTGAGCTCATTTCTCATAAAAGATTATAAATAATCAGACTCAAAGTCTTAAATGAACACTTTTGAATTTGAAGGAATTATCGACGCTGAATCAAGGGATATCTACATTTCTAGGGAATTCCTGTTAGAAAATTACTTTCAAATTCAAGGATTGAAACTGGAAAAGTGTGAAATCAGTTTTAATGCTAATTGGGTGCCTCATGTAGTCCCAATTCTTATGGATTAATTTTACAAGAGGACCATTTGATACAATTAAAGATTGAAGCTGTCCTAAATTATTCAGTCATCATAGAATTAAAGTAATGATCAAATAAAAGAATAACGTTACAAAGTGTAAACAATTATCGGCTATGTAATAAGCCTAGTAAACTATTTTGATGCATATAAGATGGAAAAAAAAATTTTCGCGAATGAAGGATAACAATTTTCTATTTGTTGACTTAAATTATTTATAACAAAGCTAGATGTTAGGTGTTAACAATTTTCTGAAATTTAGTAAGTCATATCAGATCAACAGAATTTTTTTGTAAAAAAGTAAGAAAATGGTTTATTTCTTCATAAAATTTGTTTATACGAATAAAATTGTATAATACAAAATTATTTGCCTTTTTGTAGGCTCAGCTTGTAATTGAGTCCATTCCCAATATACGCAAGCGCTAAGAGCTAAAAGAAATATTTTTCTCAAAAATTTACTTCTTGTGAAAATTTCTTCGCAAAAAAAGGATGAAAAGTAAAAAATACAAAATATTGCTTTGTATATTTTTAAAGAATTTAATGCTTTTTATTTTGAAAAAAAAACTTTTGAATCGGTCAATAATTGAAGTCTGTAGACCTTTTTGAATAGTAAAGTCCAGATTTGCACCAGCGTGCGACCATGTTCCAAGAGGACCTGACCTGATGTACTTGTATTTGTATTTATTTAAGAAAAGTTATTAGGGCTAAGTAGTCCTATAAGGAATATGTGATACATATTACAATTAAAATGCGACGGCGATCGATTTGACGATTGAAATCACAAATAGGTATTGAACAAGAGTAAAGAAATAAAGTATAATACACATAATTAGATGCGGGCTATCAACAGAAGGATACTGTAAACATACATACGCAAATATACATACGCAAATATGCATACTTAACAGTAAATACGCATTCATACACACACTCATATATATTTTTAATTAAAAATTTAAGTATTACCAATGTGTGATTTCGAGTGTAGGATTAGATGTGTTAAATAAGTAACCATAAAGGACTTTTCTAAAGTGCAATAGTGAAGGTGAATTTATAATGGTCATTGGTAGTTTGTTCCAAATGCGAGCAACACGAATAACAAAAGACCTTTGCATTTTACACGTGCGGTGTGACTGCATTTTTAGTACTGTTTTCCTTCCATGGAGCTTGGAATGTGTTGGTTGATCTTTGTTAATAAAATGGAACATGTTAAGAAGATAGTGCGGAGCTTTATTACTGAATGGGTTATAAAGCAAATCACCCATACAAAATTGCCTTCTTTTGGCGACGTTAAAAAGTCCTGCTCTTTCTCTATACTGAGTAATATGGTCACTTTTGGGTATGTTATAGATGAACCCAATGCAAGCATTAAGCGTACGCTGAAGCTTTGCATTCAGCTCATCAGTAATATCGTCATATACCACACGTCCGCAGTCAAAGAAAGGAAGGATCAGGCTCTTAACTAGGAGGATACGCGTTGAGGTAGGAAGTGATTCTTTAATCCTATTAAGCTGTTGGAGGAATCTAAAGTTTTTCCTTCAAATATCCGCAACTTGTTCATTTCAAGTAAGATAGCGATTAAGAATATAGCCTAAATCTTTCACAGATTCCATAAAGGGGATGAGGCGTTCATCGATCAAGAGAGGAGCTAGGGTTGCAATTGTTTCAAGTGATGGAGAGGAAGAAGGTCCTGTGATTATAGCCATAGTTTTAGCAGGGTTAAGAATAAGGCCACTTGTCGAGGCCCACTGCACCACTAGATCAATATTCGCCTGTACCTTTTGAAATAAGCTCTTAAGATTGGCGAAAGGCCCGAAAAGGTAACGCTTATAGTCGTCAGCATATTTGTGATAGTTGCAATGACGAAGTTCGCTACCGAGTTCAGAGGTATAAATATTAAATAAAGTGGATGCAAGCGTGGATTTCCGAGAGACCCCACTCTTAACCTCCCCACAATCAGACGGCTCGCCATTGCTAATTTATACTCTTTCAGAATGGTTACTAAGATAAGATTCAAACCATTTAACAACCATATTCGAGAGGTGAAGCGATTTGAGCCTAGGTAATAGTAGATTATGGTTAACTATGCAAAACGCCTTAGAAAAGTGAAAAGTGGCAACAAACGTTATTTCCCTTCTATCAATTGCAAGTTCAAGTAAAAAAGTTACTTTAAGTGAAGCTGTAAGTGTACTATGCCTGGTACGGAACCCATATTGCATTAAGTCCATTAAACTGTTTGTTTCAATGTGTGCAATAAGTTGCTGATGGACAATGCGTTCGAAAAGTTTAGACGAAGAACATAGGATGGATATAGGACGCAAATCTTTGGGAGACGTAGGGTTAGATATTTTAGCAACAGGGCGAATAATCGCCTCTTTCCAGGCATCAGTAAATATTATCACCTGCAGTGATGCATTGTAGATGTGCAAGAGTATAGTACCAATGACTGGTAAAGCAAGGCGAATCGTTTTAATTGAAATACCATCAGATCCTTGAGCATTTGATTTTACCTCGAAGAGTTTTTCGAACAGGGTTTCTTGCGATATATCAGAAAAGAATAATTTGGTATCATGAAAAGTAGAGGGAATAAGCTCAAGCCGTCTTAAGAGAAGCCAGATGTTTTCATTCTTATTCCTGTTTTTGATAGAATTGTAATTATATTGATTGTATGAATCCCGGATTTTGATTTGTACTGAGTTTCTCAATTTACGAAATTTGGCTTGAATAATACTATTTTTTGTTCTTTTAGCCAATCTACGTTTTTTCTCTCTTTCTTTTATTAAATCTTTGATAAAAGAAGTGACCCAAGGAGTGGACTTCTTCTTTGCTTTAAGGGTATGGAGAGGCGCATCAAAGGCCGAAGATAAAAATGAAGTCAGACAAATTATCTTTCTATTTACATACTTTTCAGTATAAATGCTATTCCAATCATAAGTAGAGAGGTGATCAAGGAATTCAGTTTCATTTATATTCGTAAGATTGCTTATGGACAGAGCAGTGACAAAAGAGAAGGGATTAAAGGAGAACTGATATTGGATGCTGATAAGATCATGGCTTGAGAGGAATCAGATTGAGTGTTGAGTATAAGAAATCACCTTGTATAAATCCTCAACAATCATCAGGTCAATCCATGTACTAGAATGATCAGTGTGGTGGGTGGTATCATGGGGAACTATAGATAATCCGGCAGAAAACACTACTGATTTTAAATAGTGAGTTAAATTGTTGGCAGCATTAAGATTTCTGTTTAGGTCACCGGTGAGTACAATGTTATTATAATTGAGTATACGCTCAAAAATGTCAGTCTCAAGTTCCTTAGCATAGGAGGCGTTAGGAGGTTTGTAAATTACACCCATGAACACACTGTCCTGAGGGGACGATGCCTTGATAAAAAGGTACTCAGCAGTAGGGTAATTGGCAAGAGGACACACTCCCACCTGTATACCCTTTAAGCTGTCATGAATATAGAGACAGACTCCACCCCCTCTTCTCTCATCTCCATGTCCGCAGAAAAGTGTGTAATGATCAAGTTCTACGAGGCTCGAAGGAATGTTAGGCGTGAGCCAGGTCTCAGACACGGCTATGATATGATAGGAATAGGACATAAAGTGTTGTTTAAATTCAAGGTAATGGGCAGGCAAAGACTGAGCGCAAACGTGATAAAGATTTAAGGTTTCCATTATGAGAGTGATAGGTATATTTCAAGTATAGTTAAATATAGAAGTGTTTGAAATTCGTAAGTAAGTTGAAAATACTTTTTCGTGAAGCTAAAGTAACAGAGAGTAATAACCAATAAAATCCGGTTCACTTGATTGCATTTGAAAAAGGGAATAAGGCACATAATGAATTAAAAGTTAGAAAAGGAAGAAGCGTCATGAAGCTCGTGATATATAAAAAAAGTATAAGAAAGATCAATTTTTAGAGGCAGTGCAGGGCTGAATTAGCGCAATAAAAAATACACAGATGTTGATATAACTTTAGAAGGCACAGTATCCAGAATGGCCAGCATGCAGCAATATATAAAATATGACAAATATTTACCTATGTAGAAGTAACATAAACGATACTATTTGATTTTTTTCTCTCTACGAAGACCGAGAGCAATGGCATAAATCTTTCTATTTAGTGGTGTTAATGTCTCACGAAGGTAAATAAAACGCGCTTCGTTGCCAGAACATCCCATTTCCAAAGTAGAGAAGTCTCTCTTATCATTACATCTTGAAATAAGTTTATCCCGTAGATCTTGACTGCCAAATTTGGCTAC
>CAKNWT010092412.1:0-14856 GCA_932066315.1 Andricus coriarius | reverse complement strand
AATATATCACTTTTCAATATTTTCTTGTAATTCAAAGTCAATAAAAATCATTTCAATGTCATTATTCCTCATATATTATTTTTGCAATATGTTGCAAATACATTCTCATTGACATATATTACACATTATATGGTCAAATAGTCCAGAAATTTACCGTAACTCTAAGAAAATAGCGAAAAAGTCGACTTTTTTCGATTTTTTGAAACTTCAAAGTCAATTAGGGAGGGTAAAAAATATTTTAATGGAATTATCGCTATACAGGTATAAATAGACTTGCTTAAAACTTATTTTATTCCTAATTTAAATCTCAAAAAAAAATTTTTTGCAGTTCGAATTTGAAGAAGTGCTTCGTTTTTTTGTGATTGTTAGCTATGTCTACGATGCGGATAAAGGATTTTTTTTATGAAACTTTAGACGAGTGTTTTCGACTCTCAAAAGAAAGTTTTCTTTGCTATTAGAACTTCACGCAAATAACTTTTTTTTCGATACGCCCTAGTGTTTAGCCAATAATAATAGTAAAGTTATTAAAAATAATCCTTTGCTCACAAGGAAGACTTATAGTGAAATTTAATTATTTATTAGATTTTCTCCTTAAAAATAAATGATCGATTTTAATTTTAAAGACAGGAATATATGTTTATTATAAATATGAATGTACAATTATTCCTAATATTCTTATGCACTTTACATTTATTATTTCATATGAACATTTGACTTACACATTCGATCATTTTGAATAAACACGCCAACGGTAACTAATCAGGTTGGTCCTCCGCGATGGGTAATTTGCTCTTCCGTGGATGGTCGAAATGAGTCAAAACAAAATGCTCGTATTGACCATCCAGAAAGGATACCTTGCATATCCCTGATAGTGAGTCTAGCGTTCTTATAACAGCCAGATTGGTCATAAAATAAGAGCCGCTTTGACTATGTCAAAAAAATTCTGGATGGCTCTTTAGGTCATCTAAAAGAACGGACTGGCTCTCTAAATTTTGACCTTCTAACTTTGAACATACATTTTTCTCCGTGCGTGCTGTAGTATCTCAGTGGTTCTAATACTTCATAACAATGATTTTCTTCTTCATGTGTAACCAAAATTATATTTTATTCTCACTTTTTTGTAGTTGGAGAACGATTCAGATATCTTCTAGATTAAATTTTCAGAACGATTTTATTGTAGGAAAACATTAGTTAATAGTAAAATAATAAACGATTGTGGTGGATGGTTCTCCTCGTTTGTTACATTTTGACATACTTTTTGGTGAGTACGCTTGGCTCTCACGTTTTCGGGTATTTTTTGTTATTAATCTCGTTAACTCTAACAATTCGGAGTGCTTTTTGATGTGACTCTCCTTGCCTTTCACATTTTGGCGTGGTTTTTGATATGAGTCTCCTTTCTTTTTCAATTTCGGGATGCTTTTTGATTGAGTCTCCTATCCTTTCACATTTTGGGGTGCTTTTTTATGTGAGTCCCCTTGCTTCACATGTTTTTGTGTATTTTTTGACGTAAGTCCCCTTGCCTTTCACATTTCTAACTTCTAAGTTCTAATAATTTAGATTGTTTTTTGGTGTGAGTCCCCTTGCCTCTAAACTTGGTATTTTGAAAATGATTTTTTTTGTGATATAACGTTCACTTTGCTCTTCTTTTCGCGATCTTTCTTGTTGGGAAAATTTTATCCTGTGTAGATGACGAATACTTCTCCAAAACCAGAGTCAATTCCGGAGTGGGTACAAAACAATGGTATTTTTGTGTGCCCGTCACAGTCTTTGCAGAATCGAACCGAGTTTTAAGGCTTTCACGAGGGGCGGTATGGTTTTATTTAAAGAGAAAAAATATGACAAATAAATCATTTTGATCAAGTATTAGAACCACTGAGACGCTACAGCACGCCTGGTAGAGCTCCGGCTAGTTGGCGCGGGGCACACGCGCTCTTATGATCTTCTTAAACTCAACCAATACTTTCCATTTCATTTTCGTTTTCTTACTTAAAGAAAGATAAAAATTGATGCATTCGGAGAAAAACTCAAGAATGTTTTTTAAAATGAAAAATCAAGGTGAAATAATTTTTTTATTGTACAATGATTGTTTTGATTAAAAAAATAAAATTGAGTAACTGTGTCAGGAGTTATGTGTATTTGAAAGATAGCGGTCGAGGGGAATCGTCGAAAATTCGGGCCCCTGTATCTTGACAACTCTTTATACTAGGTGCGCCCCCTTTAATAAATTCAAAGAGGTCCGCTTGCAGTATAATCTGGCGAAGTTTCAATAAGATAGGCGACAAAAAAATTGTAGGCACATCTACGTCTAGAAATCGCTTCGTGCTCGCTATCACTGACAACAGTAATAACTTAAACAAGTTTGTTTTGATAAGGAGGTACGGTCACGAACACACTCTTTCTTATCAATTTCTTTAAATTTTGGCTATAGGTTCTTTAGAATATTATCTAAACGCTTGCAAAATTAAAAAACTATTTTCCTCTCCTGAGATGAGATAATTAAGATCAAAGTTGTACCCTTACGCACATAAAGCCTATCCCAAGTATAGGAAAATGTTACATTTGTAACTCTAACTCGTAAACTATTCTTACCGTTTTATTCCAAAAACTAATATATGTTAGAAGGGGGTTTCATGAAGATTTTAAAAAAATTCAGAATTTTCGTCCTCTTAGTTTGAGAATGAGTGGTATGCAAAGTTTGAAAATTTTGAATTTTTCGAAAAATGAAACAAGCACGTGGTAGGTATCCGGCAACGCTGGCGGAGCGCCTAACGGGTCTAGTGCATGCGCAACATCTTTCAATCTTTTATGAGAAACTTATTTTTTCATAAATTCATCTTTAACTACTAATCGATCTGTCATTTTCAACAAATGTCACGTTTTCATTTGCAGTCAAAGAGCACAACTGTCAAAGCAGACACCATGAAAAATGCGACGTTGCCGCGTCTATGCTCAGTATACACAAGTTCTCTATGCGTAGTGTACAATCCTAGCCAAAAATTTTCTCTCAGGTCTGACAGGAAATTAATTAATAAAACATTATACCGGCATAATTATCTAATTTTTGACTTTCTTGTACGTAAATAAGCTACATATTGTACATTTAAAGGTTAATAAAACTTATATCACTCAAACAGTATTATTTTCCGACATAGACTTAGGACTAACTTTTCGCAGATAGTATGCGCGACCACACCTCCTTAAAGGGGCTTAAGATACTAAAGCGAGTAATGTTCTCTCGGTTCTGGAAGACGTAATTTTAGATCTCGGAGATAGCAGATCGAGCGGCGAGTCTTGATTCCGAAGATTTTCGCAAATTTTATTTAAAACACGAAATTAAACTCCCTTAATAGTCCACGGCATTCCCAAACGAACGGTTTAGTTGAAAGGGCTTTTTTCCTTTTTCAATTAAACTCTTATTATTAGTGATTTTAGAGTAGGGATGACCACGAACTACTTGCAGTGCTTTCCGTATCTTGCTTTTTCACTATTGTTGTTCCCTTTCTTTGAGTTGAGAGCGGCCGAGAGCTTTTGTGCTCTCACCACCTCAAGCTCCATCCTACCGAAGGCGGTGAGAATGGGGATTGGCGATTTGACAGATTTTCGCTCTTTGCCCTTTCCGTGGCCATCCCTACTGTAGAATGAATAGTTTCATGATAAAAAAAAACACATTGTATGGATGATCCTATTTTTAAATGTTCAGGTCACTTGTGTACAAAAAATTCATAAAACTTCATTTCTTTTCTTATAAAATTAGATGCAGATGGATTTCCAAATCTTGACGAAAACCAAGTTCTTATAGAAACGCTTGATGGCTCTTTTTATGAAGGAAATATCGATGACATCGGAGCTGGCGATACACCCAAGTGGATGAAACCTAGCCGAAAACCCATTATTCATGAATTCTACTACGTTTATATACAAACGCTACATGATATTCATTATGTTACACATGCACCACTCGGTGTGAAAACTATACGGAACGGACATAACCATGTTAAGCATACTCCAATCTTCGCTGATGTACGTATAGGAGAAAAGATATATTTGACATCTAAATCTTTCGAAATTTTCGATCCGAATAATCCACCTTATAATATGCACCCCCACATTCGCATTTATGTAACAGTGCCAGGAGGCCCTATCTTAAGTGCAATTTTAGACAATCGTCCCAAAGAAGAATCCTCTCACGGAGAGTCTGATGTCCTTGTTCATTCTCCAGAAAGAAGAAACTAATTGGGGCGAATTAACATGTTTGAATTAGCACGAATTCTTCTTTCTAATTCCTTGAAACGAATTGAGCCTGCCCGAATTAAAAACTCTTCAATTCGCTTTTATTCGTGCTCAAGGTAATTTCGAAAACAATTAATAAAAATTGCATGTCTCGAGACTCGAACTAGCTATCTGAAGTGTATAAGTCCAGCTTTGGTTATACCTTAAGAATTCGATTGAATAGGCCAGTCTTCAATTGTATTCGCGCTGACGAATTCAGGTAAATTGGAGCTTGACTTAAAACCTCGCGAATTAAAATGAATTGGCTGACACAGAAGTTAATTCTTGCTGACGCATTCAAATGAATGATGTCCCCTAAAAATTGGTCGCTGAATTCGGGAAAATAGGATATTTGAAGCATATATTCCTTTCCACGAATTTACCACCTGCTCCTAGCGAATTTTTCTCAATTCGCTCAATTAGTTTCTTGTTACTGGGTTTTAAAATAAGACTCGAAAGATATACAATTTTAAATGCAGTGTTGAACAAGGTCATTTTTTTTTAAAAATACGTTACAGTTACGTTACTCAGCAAAAAAGTAACTCATTGCAGTTACGTTACTTTGTTAATTAACTCGTTACAGTTACATTACTGAAAAAAAGTAACTTTTAGTTCCCTAAACATTACTTTAAGTTTAGCCTTTTCTCTTAATTTTTGAAATTTTAAAATAAATGGGACTGGTCTAAATAGAATGTGCCTGTGTGCTGTTTTCAAATATCAACAACAATGTGTTTATAATTTGTTTTTATTCAGTCATAGACCTAGAATGATTTAGATTTCTTTTGTGAAATATTCTTACCCTCAAATCATTCTAATTATCATTAATTTTTCGTCATATACTATATTTCCCTTATCCCCTTTCTAGCCTAACTTACATCTTTCTGCTAATTCGACACAGGATTACGAGCGAAATCATAACTGGCCATGCGAGGCGAATCGTTTAGCCTTTTTTTGTAATCTAGCGAAATAGATCATACTACTAATTCGTACCTGTCTAAATTCCAAAATACCCTACCTCTTCCAAAAAATGTTTCTCTATTCTACCTGTCACTTGTCCTTTACTTAGTATTCTAAAACTTTATTTCACTTCAACCTCCAATCTTCGTCTCTAATTATTACGAAAAATCTGCTTTTACCTTTGCTTTACTTGTCCAGCCTGTTCATGATCTACTTTTTCCTTACCTCTATTTTATATCATTCGACGAGCTACTCACATTTTACACTTATATCTTGGATTCCGTTACAAACTATATCCCCTCATATTCATTTCTCTTCTGAACTAAAAACGTGCATAATTTATCGAATTTTGAACATTTTTCACTCAGTGTCTCTAATTTTTATTTACTGATCCACTCTCTATTTCACTCCATTTTAGTCAATTCACTTTGCTCTGCTAAAAAACTTTCACTTTATCGCTATCCACTTTTCTTCTGCAGCATGTATTCCAGTCACCTCCATTCTTCCTTTTTCTTCCTGCTCCCCAATCAATTGATTTCACCTGAAACCATCTCATCCTTGTCCTCTTTCATCCTTCAGTGGGATTCCTAGGTTGTTTCGAAGTCGAAAATCGAATGGGCCTCTTTTTTTATCTCCACACGTTATAAAAAGAGGTCCGTTCGATTTTCGACTTTCGACACGGCCCCGGAGTCCCAATTCTTGTCTATAAGCCATCTCGGATAAAGGCGCGCACCAAACGCCTTCGTCTCCTCCGTTCATCACCAGCGCCTATACTTGAACTACAGCTGCTTTCAGTAATTTGTCTTCTTCCTCCTGCGGACTTCCAGTACGTGCTCCTTACCTGATTCTCCTTCGCGAGTTTAGGTAGTGGCTGAGGTCCAGGCGTCCTGTCCAAAAAAGGCTCATTTGGGGACGTAAATGATACCTGAATTTTGACCTCGGATTCTTGTAGAACAAAAGCCTATAGGTTTGCGACCACGGCGTCGAAAGCACTGTGCGTATAAACAACGGTCAGAGATTGCAAAAACAGGTTCTTTGTTTATTGCAACTAACTTACATGTCTGCCAGTGAAAAAGTGTAGTTGAAAATGTAGGTCTTACAAATATATACAAAATGGCGTATTGTACATTAGGATTTGTTCATTTGTTTACATGGAAAAATATTAAAACCAACCGAAAGTGTCTTTTTAAATATGCAACTATTATTGCAATAATTTATTAACAAGTTTTATACCTTCAGAAAATATGTCCCTTCTCACCCTTAAGAAGTGTGCCAAATTTCAGTCCAAAACAATAATTAGTTTTCATAGCATCTCATTTGTTATTAAAAAATTGACTTTTTTTCAAAGAAATTTCTACAGATTTGGCCGATAGGATCTGAACAAAAAGTCGGTTATTGTCTTCTGAGGGAGTTGTGCTATGAAGTACACTTAGCGGCAAAACGATTTTTCATTATTCAATTGCACAAAAATGCGTACAACTAGAGGGTCTGTTTTTTCGTCATAAAAAAATAGAATAACTTTGTTAATTTACATGCAATGGAATCGGGATGAAATTCATTCGATAACTGCTATTTTTCTACACATTTAGAAAAAAAATTATAATTGCAGAGGGGGTGGGGGAGATAATTTTTTTTCTTCAAAAATGACTCTTACTTCAATTTTCAACCTACAGAGTTGAAAATTACATCAGACACATATTGAGAGCTGGACTATTTGTTATTAAATTTGCAAGGAAATGCATTATTATCTTGTTGTTGATTATGGTGACTGATTATGAGAGAATGATTGACGTGGTCTGTGGGGGCGGAGTGGGGGAAACCGCTGCTGCCGGTCGGGCGCTCGCGCCAGAATTGAATTCACGCGTTCGAATTGAAAAAAGTTTGTATATCTCCGCAACCAATGGACGTATTAAGATGTTTTTTTTTAAATTTGGGCTAGCTTTCCGTCCTGATAACAAATCTGTTGAGAAATTCTCAAAAAAATTATATCTTGTGTCAGCACTGCACAACTATTTTATTTATCTTCCTACATTTTTCCAACAATTTATTGTTTATTGCATTGAGTTTAAATTTACCTTATTGTTGACAACAAATACATGCAATAAATTATCGTAGAAAACTTTGTTTGGAAAATTCTCAAAATGTTGTCTACAAACCAAACAAAATTTTTTTTGTTCAATCTGAAAAAATAAAGTTATTATTCGGAAAAAAGTACTGCAGCTATTATTTTCATACAATTTCATTTATTTGTATCAATATAGTCGATTTCAGAGTTTCCAAAAATCCTTCTCCCATAATCAGTCACCAGAATCAACAACAAAATAATAATGCATTGCCTTGAAAATTTAATAACAAATTGGATACTAATGGGCCCAAGTGGGGAACCTCACATAACAATATTGTGAAGCTCTTCACTTAGGGTGATCGCTACAGAGATTGATCAGCAACCTGGGTCGGAGGAGTGTTGTCGAACAAACGTGTTATTTAAATAAATAGCACGAAAATTCTAGATCAATCTAAAAATCCATACCTCCTTCCCAACACTACTACTTTCCAACCGAGCGAGTCACACCTACCCTGAAAGGGAAATTGCTTCATGGTATAATAATAATAAAATAATAGCACAGCTCTTAATCTGTATATAATGTAATATTTAGCTCTGTAAGTTGAAAATTGCAATAGCAGACATTTTGGAAGAAAATTTATCTCCCCCCCACCCTCTGCAACTACAATTTCTTTTTGAAAATGTGTAGAAAAATAGCAGTTATCGTATAAGTTTCATCCCGATGCCATTGAGTGTAAATTGGCATAGTTATTCTATTTGTTGATGACGAAAAAACATACCCTCTTTATTTACCCATTTTTGAGCAATTTAATAATGAAAAATCGTTTTGCAGCTAAGTATACTTCATAGCACAACTCCCGCAGTGAACTTTTTTGGTTTTTGTTTTTTTTGTTCAGATCCTATCGGCAAAATCTGTAGAAATTCCGTTGAAAAATAGTCCATTTTTTAATAACAAAAGGGATGTTATGAAAACTAATTATTATTTTGGGCTGAAATTTGGCACGCTTCTTAAGGGTGATAAGGGACATACTTTCTTAAAATTTAAAACTTGTTAATTAAGTATTGCCATAATAATTGCATATTAAAAAAAAGCACTTTCGGGCGGTTTAAATTTTTTTCCAGGTAAACAAATGAACAAATCTTAATGAACGACACGCTATTTTGTAGATATTTGTAAGGGCTACATTATTTTACCACACTTTTTTCCTAACAGACATATAGGTCAGTTTCAATAAACAAAAAACCTGCTTTTGCAATCTTTAATCATTGTTTACACACGCAGTGCTTCCGGCGCCGTGGTCGAAAACATATAGGCTTTTGTTCTATATGCTAGCACTACAAGAATCCGAAGTCAAACTTCAGGTAGCATTTATTTCCCCATTTTGGACAGGGCGCCTGGACGTCTCACATGTATTTCCTTTATCCTTGTTCTACCCATGCACTTCTTTTCTCTCTGACGTCACTTTTCGTTTTCTCCTTCTCTTCTGCTTCTTAGTCTTCTGAGTGCAGCCTAGCACAAGTCCACTACTATACAGAGGGTCCAGAAAAGGTCTGGCAACCTAGCCGGATGCCGCCATTGTAAGTTCTTGTTCGCTGAGGTATATCTATAGTCTAGTATATATATGTATAGTATATGTATAAGAGAACTTAAAATGGCGGAGCCAGTCTGCGAGCAGCACATTAGGTTGACACACTGGTCGGCTTTACACCGACGAGCGGAAGGTTAGTTTCACGCGCGTAGAATGGTTGGGGGAAGGGAAACTTTCGTCTCGGAATGCGCGTGAAAGAAGGGTTGCCAACTTATAAAATTCAGATATTCCAGCTGATCAAAATTTCCGGTAACTGTGCATCATTACCTTTGATGACCTACGTTATCGACAGTTTCCATCAGCTGGAGTACATGAATTTTATAAGTTGACAACCCTTCTTTTACGCGCTCTCCGAGGCGAAAGTTTTTCCCCTACCAACGGTTCTACGCGCGTGAAACTAACCTTCCGCTCATCGGTGTAAAGCCGACAACTGGCTCGGGACCCTCTGTACCATACTATAGTCAACTGCCGTCCGTCCAACACATTGTGTTTGAGCTCCTCCAATTGATTCGTCTCCTGCCGATACTATACCCTAACCTTAAAAACTGCACGTTGAACGCTTCAAGCTGACTATCATGAATTTCAATTGGAAATTATTCCCTTTTTAAACGTTTCGAACTTCAAACTAACTACTTGAAATTTGACAATTTAAAAAGGTATAAATCATCAATTGTGCTGCAATTTATAATGCATGAAATTATTTCAAAATAAAGTATTCAAAAGCTTCTTTTTTCAAAATTTCGAGTAAATTATATATTAATAGCTGCATATGGAAAAAACTGCGTTATATGCTAGTTATTAGGTCAAAAACGTTTTTTTGCATTGAAATATAAAAAAAGGTACCACAGACTTTACTTTTTTTTAAAAATTGATCGTTTATTTAATGGTTTGAACAAATTATTTTTTTATTGCAACAGAAGTATTTCTCAAATTTTGTACCAAGAGTAGAAATGGTTTTGAGTGAAGTAAGTAATATCATCTGAAAGTTTAATAATTTTACAACATTTCTTAGGGATGAATTTGACTTCTAAATCTCAATTATACACTGAAAAAAAAATTTTTTGATCCAAAGAAATGCATTTATTTGATTCCATTTATTTGGGCCATGAAAAACGTTTACTTAATTGTACTAATCATTGTTTGAAAGTAACAAACTCGTGCGTTGATTCAAAGAAATCATTTCTTTGAGCGCTATTTCTTTAAAATAAGGAAATATTTCTTGGTCTCAGAATATGAGATAATTAACTCAAGGAATTAATATCGTTAAAACTAAGAACCTAGTTTCCTTGAATCTCGCTTTCGCATCCAAAGAAATATTTCTTTAGTTCAATGATTTTGAGCCTTTGAATTAAAAAACATTCTATTTTAGATAAGTAATTCATTCATGCTTGAAACAAATATTTTGGTTTCTTTGAATCAATGAAATATTGAGATAAATGAGAGCAATATTAATTAAGTGAAAGCGATCTTTTTTTCATATCAGGGGATTGATATTGTTGTTCTAATAGAACATTAGTCGAATAAAGGAATTTGTGCACTTAAGTAACAATGTATTCACTTGAAAGCTTGAAAGATATGTTTCTTCTAATAAATAGAATTAAGCGATTTATTCCCAGTAAGCATTTCCTTCAAGTGAAAAAATATATTTTTGAAATAATTTCATACAACATTCGTTCGAAAAAAAATTTTTGTAAAATTCTTTATTTGTACCGAGTAGTTCAGAACTATGCCGCCAGGTGCGCAGAGTTTATGGTCTCATAATAGAAATGGATTCTCCAGTCTTTAAGTTAGCGATACATTTTCACCATATATATAATCTGAGAAAAATGTGGTGATTGTTGTTTATCGGCCTTCCTAAGCATTAATCAGTTGGTCTTGCTTAAAATTCTTTTTTCTACTCCGCGAAAATGAAAATAAATATATTATTATAAATTATAATAATTATAATTGCATTAAATATTTTTTCAAGAAATGGGCCTGCTTAATTTTTGTACTTTAACAATTTAAAATTGTTAAACGATAGAAAAACTTTTTCTGTTTGAGTAAATTGTTCTTTAAATCAATTAATATTTTATCAACTGTGTGTTACTTATTTTCTTTAAACCATATGCCGCATCTTATAAACAAATAAATATTTATTTCCGTTGCATACAATTTATTTGCTGCAAAGAAATGTTTATTTTACCAAAAAATACGCTTATTTGAATCAAAGAATCATATGTTTGGTTAAAAAATACTTTTACTCCGTCCGAGTTACATTTATTTGTATGTAATAATTATCTTCTTGAACTTACGCCATACTTATTTACATTACGGAACTCTCCTAATCATATCAAATACTTATTATTACAGTCAATAACAAATCTATTTTGCTCAACGCATATTTTACAGTGTCAAGTAAATTTTTCGATTTCTTGAGCATAGCGTTCCTTAGATACAAACAAAACATTTCTTCAAAGTAAAGAAATATTTATTCGGCTACATTCTGCTCTACCATGTCTTTGAATCAAATATATTGTCTTTAATTCAAATAAGTTTTTTTCTCAGTGTACTATAAAATCGCAACTTTAAGGTGTGTAAACTTTGCATGTAAGTTTTCTTAATAAAGCTAGGCTTAATTTAATATTAAATAAAAGTAAGATACATAAAAAATGTGATTTTAAAAAATAAAAAAATGGTTTCTGTAGTGAATAATTTATTTAACGTAGGGTGACTAGATGGCTTGATCGGAAAAGCAATAAATTCCCTCCGTTTCTAACCCCCACCTACTGCTAAGTTCTCTCACCTCTAAAAAAATTTAAATTTAGGCGCGTTATTTAAAATTAAAGGCGATATTATACTCATACATAAGTAATTTATAAAAATAACTATTTCGACGTCTACATTTTTATTTAAACAATAGAATAATACAATCTATACATTATTTTACATACGTCTCAGAACTTCCTGTTTTTTTAACAAATCGACATTTTCCTTTCTTTTTAAATATTTATGAAATTCGAGATATAGCTAGTTTTTAAAGTTAACGCTTCGTCTGCAAACATGGGCCATTTTGGGCAAAAACGAAATTTTAAGGTGACATTTTTCGAAGACGAAAGGAAGGTGGTCTTTGGTTGCCGCTCGCCCTAAAAAATCTAGTTAGTAGTAAGGCTCGACCCAGTGAAGGACGTTGTGCGTCGTCCGTTAGTTCACAATCGGTGTCGGTACAAAGTCAGCTTTGTGCCTATAGTGACCCATGTTTTCAGACCACGTTAGTGTTTTTCGAAATGTGCTGACCTCTAACATAAGTATATCTTCAATTTCTTTTCGTAAATAATGATGTATTTTCAAGTTTTTCAAATAAATATTGTCTTTTTTTTTAATTCACACCTATATTTGATGTCTTTATCTCTATGCCATTTTCACATACGAGGTCTGTCCGGAAAGTATTCGACCACGTGCTATAATTTTGCACCTAGTTGTGCTAGCGTCAAAAACAGGTATTTATAATTTAGGGAACACCTCTGCATTTTAGGATGACGGACTGCACCGAACAAAGAGTGCATTAAATTCTGCCAAAAACTTATTGATGTTTAGAAACCATCGTTATGATTAGGAAAGTGTATGGTGGTGAGTCTATGAGTGATATTCAAATTAAAGAATGGAAATCGCGGTTCACCAGGGAGAGAGAAGAAAATCTCGAGATTCCGAAAACTATTCTTTCGGAAATTTTTAGCCAAGATTTGGGGATGAGCCTGGATCAGTAGCGACTAGGCCCTTCACCACAACAGCGCAGCTGTCTATTCATCGCAGCTTTTTCAGCAATTTCTGACGAAACACGGCCTCACACTCTTCTGGCTCCCTGCGATTTCTGACAGGTTCCTAAATTGAAGTATCCTCTAAAAGGATCGCCCTTGACCAGAATTAACTCTTACTCTTGGTACATCACAAAGTCGGCTACTTTCCAGATAGACCTCGTAAACAAATAAATGCGAAAAAATTCACCATATTTAGGTTCTTTAAAAATTCAACTTTTTAGAACCGCCGCTAACGCCACCGTATTTTTCTGAAAGACAATATCCTCAGCTTCAAGATTCTGCAAGGTATTTTTCATTTAATTGATTTATAATGACAGTTTTAAGTAAATTGAAAAACTTATTTTACAATGAAGAGCAATAAAGAGTAATACAATTTTTAATTCTTAAATTGTTTAAAAATGCGAGATACATGAAAATTAATAGCGCCATTCGTTTCAACAATTAAAAATTATTTTTTTCTTGAAAAACCATCTACTAGTTTTATTCCTGTTAGCTTTACAATTATTTTATGAGAAACCAATTTTTTTTCTTTTTAAAAATTATTAAGATTGTAATGAGATAAATACAATTTCATTTTATAATAAAGATTTTATACAATTATATTTAATTTAATATTTCGATTTTTAAGAATGATGTTTTGCATTCCTGAATTTTTTTTGTATTACTTACATGCTTTTACTAAAATACCTTCACTTGCATCTAGCTATATACAATTACGATTCTATACTATTGGAATTTAACTCGGAATTTACACTTATTCAACTTCTTAAAGGTGTCTTGAGTCAATATATGACACTGAATTACACTTCAAAAAGCACTGCTGTGTTTTGCTTTGAAAATATATAATGTTTGTGCCGTTCAATGTAAGATGTAAGCCTTGAGTTTATAGTTTATGTGAAATTGATATTTAATGAAAATCGTTTCATTGCGTGAGAAATCTGAATATCTGCACCCTTGCTTCTATTATATAATGTGGAATACCATAATTTGTACTAAATCTTCGAAAAAAGACTTGATATTGTTAAATGGTGAGTTCATTTATTTATGAAATTGAATGTACATGATTGGCAGAATATACATCTATATTTTCAGGAACATAAAAAATTAGAGAAGTGGGATATCTTTAGGACATCCTTGGCATATCAAATTTGAATATCCTCGGAATGTTCCAGGGATATTCGCTCTATTGGATATCCCGGGATATGCTAGGAGATAACTGGTACATCCCGCCGATATCACTTGCTATCACGGTAAAAAGTAGAATTTTTTGTAGGGCATAATTTTTCATTTATTACTTCAGACTTGAGGTTTCCTGTTTTTTGTGTAAAAGACAGAAAAACAAAAGTTAAAGCTTACATCGATTCCAACTAAAAGATTTGCTGCAACAAAAATAAAATTAAATTTGACACGAAACGAAGATAATTTCGCGTTTTTAACCTTCCCATGGTAATCTTTTGTCTCATAATGTCTTATTTTTATTCATAAAGTAGCGAGAGCCCAGCGCTATCTACCGTCTTTTGGGTGAATTAAACTAGAGAAAACTAGCGCTGCTATATGTATCAGTTGCTTATTGTTGAGTGGTGTATAATCAGTTGTAGTTCATTTACAATTGTCTAAGCTATCCCAGAGAAGAATCATAAGCCAAAACAATGTTTTATCGGTGTTTTTGGCTACCGACTCTACGTTCTACTGCAATGTTCTCACTAATGATTGACTTGGCACGGCTGATAACATGACTTCGTGGCTGGCGCCGAAATTGTTCTCCTATCCTCGGTGAAACTTTCGCCGAAACACGTTAAATTTTTAACCGTTCTAAAATTTATCTGCAACACATCTCATCTTGTGTTTTTTCTGCGAAACAACTTCATACAATTTCAATGTAAAGACAAATGCCTCCAGTACCTCACCAGTGGTCTTCTTTTAGACCCGAGAATAATTTTGTACAGTAACCCAGTTTAAAAACTTTCTTTTCGGTTTGAAGTGAGGATTCGGAAAAACAGTGCAATGCGGAAAAAATTAATCTACAAACCATGAACTATATGTTATAATTGCATAGAAGCTGATCTTCAATTTAAGATTAACCTGATTGAGGAATATTGTAAAGTAAATTTCTTTCAAGTAAATGAATCTAAATCAAAAGTTGTAGTATTTCATAGAGGACGCTCGCGAAGCTGCAGTT
>CAKNWT010092383.1:0-12028 GCA_932066315.1 Andricus coriarius | reverse complement strand
AAATTCGCTGTATTGCCAATTTCGATTCCTCGGGCTTGGGGATTTTTTTTCTAATACATTTTTGTCACTAAGAAGTTTTCATGTACCTCAAATAATTCTCCTCCTATTTGCAACCGTGTTCTAAAAAAATTTCGAAGACAATGATAAATTAAATAGGAATTATCTCTCAGAAAATGATAAATTAAAATCCGCAAAAAATTGAGAAGACTTTTTTGACCTCCAGGTATGTAAAAAAAATGAAACTCCATAAAATTTAAAAACTCTGCAAACAAGAAATTTTTGAAACCTTTTTTTCGAGCGCGGGTAACCAAGCTGCATGTCGATCGATTCCAAATTAATTATACTTTTTTAGGACCCCAATATGCTCCTTTTCCGCGTTGTAGCGATTTCGAATTCCAAAAGTATTTGTTTTTGCCCATCCTAATATACATTGACTCTCCTGCAAAGCGCCCATCTGATTTGTAGAGGCGCCACGTGACGGCTTATTCAATCACCCATTCACGACAGAGCATCGCTTTCTCCCACTGTTCTCTTCCTGGATAAACTGGTTGGATTCCGGCTTTCATATCGGCCGGGATCCTGTCGGGTAACCCGGCCCTAGACCGGTTAAAAAATGCTGCTTCAGGCGAGAAATTGGTAACTTGGTTTGTCTTTTAAGGCGAGGAAATTAGAGAAGAGTTTCAATCACTGATGCTATAATCTCCCAGCCATTGTTTTTATTTTGGAAACCACGTGGTGAATTGAGGTTAGGAAGTAGGAAAGGCAAAGATCAATACACAACGCTATACTTTAATGAAAAACATGAGTTATGCGCGCAGTAAGTGGGGTTTTTAAACTGATTACTGAAATAAGGTTGACTTTAATAACGGATTTCATTTGGCAACTTCAAGGACACGACGCGACAATCGACATGAGTGCAAGATGTGAAACTGCGAATTTGAAAGTGTACAATGTAAAAATTGTTTGAAAATACAGAAAATGGTAACAATTCTGCTATTACACATTGCAGAATCGATAACAGTTTTATTTGATAAGTTAAATCATTGGGAAAAATTGAATGTTTTTTTTTTTTTGAAGATTTTGAAAAAGCTCAATTTTGTTTTACTGATCTAATAAATTTTTAAATTATACTTTTCAAATAGTAATTCATCTAGCATACGTAAGTCCGTCTTTGATAGTGTCACGGCGCTTAAAAAATATGTCATTTCTACAAAAAAAAGTATCTTGACCAGGGCCCGGTCGGCTCCCGACCATGAAATCTAACCAGGGTTGGCCCGACCCGTAACCGGCCGGCTCCCGACCATGAAACCCAACGAGGGGTGGCCCGACCCGGATCCGACCAGAAACCTTGTTATAGTAGGGCCAACCGGGGCAATTTCTGCACGGGCTGTTTCCTTAAAAACCATTTTTAATGCTACTAAGATTTAATTTTTTGACATTTCCGTAAGATTTCTATTAAGATTTAATGTTTCTTCAACAACATCCAAAGCCTAATCCAGAAGTATATTATGGAACATGGAAACGACATCTAGTGAAATCCTGGAGTGGGAACTTGGAATTTTTTAATTTTGTAGACAATTTTTGAAGTCCCAGCTATCTTTAGCGAAAGAATCAATTTTTCCTGCTACTGGTTTTATGAATCTAGATAAATAGGAAGCCAAATTATAGGTCGGGGAACCAATGGAAGCGACTATTATTCTCCATTTTAAATCTGGTTTATGTACCTTTAGGAGAGCATACGCTTTTGCTATAATGGAATCACGTGATTTTAGCCTATAATACATTCGATCATTAATATATGTTTTTAATTTCTATTTTTCAATAATGTCATTGCATTTCTCTTCTATAGAAGGTACGAAAGAGGTTTTTACTACTTTGTACAAATGTGTATTTTTTAGTATTGTTTATGCGGTTTCTTTATAATCGTTGAAATTAGAAGCTACAGTCACATTTCCTTTATCAGCTTTAACGAAAATAATGTCTTTGTTATTTAATTGGAACTTTTTCACATTTTCTATTTCCTGTAAATTACCTGGATTTTTAAATTTATTGTTGCATATCAAATTCGAGATAAGTGTGGTAACATCCTTTCTGACGGTTTTTTTTATCCGGATTCAAAGTTCGGATACCGTTTTCTAAATTATCTATGATATTCTCAACAGGAATTCATTTGTCATTAAAGGGAAGTCCATAATTTTCCCCCAAAAGACAATAGTCTCAAGAATATGATTTGGAATTTGTTAATTTGAAATTTTTTTGAACCATTTTTCAGTTGTAATTTTCTTAAGTTCATAATTATGTTGAAAAATCTTATTTCTTCTGAATTCAAATTTTTGTTTGAGTCATAAACTGGTTTTTATTTTAATTTTTCCTACAATGAATTCTTGTGAAGCAGAAAAATGTATTTACAGATTTTTCTTTGATATTTCTATATAATCGGTGCTTTAAATATTGTAATAGTTACCTAAATGGTTAATTAAGTAAACTAAATTTTTGATTTCGGAATTTAGTATTGTTTTTAAAAATGAGATATTGCTGCCTCTAATTTTCTATGTACATTGTAATGAGCGTTGGTAATGTGAAAATGTTTCGTGGTTTTTTCAATGAGTGCTGAAATTATGCAACTTTTCCTGCATCTGATGAGGAAGGTCCTTTGTTCTTTAAGACTGATCAGTTTTCTATGGATTGATGCCCCCTCACATATAGAAAATCATCTGTCATACGATCATTTATTATAAAAATGCGTTTATAACAACGTTTCGGCAACATTTTTGTGCCATCTTCAGGTTAAAATTTTATGTAAAAATAATATTATAAAGAAATAAATAATATTTTGAAGTTAAATTTTAAAGCAATCGAAATTTTTTCAATTGTACTTACAATTTAGTAATTGTAAAATTTGTTGACAATTTCATCCATGTTAGTGCAGGTGTTATTTTTCAGTTTCCCAATCGAAAATATTATTTCTTAATGAAAACACTATTTTTTTTTTTGTAACCGCATTTTTATAATAAATGATCGTATGACCGATGATTTGAACTTGAAATTATATTTAATTTCAAAGTTGGATTAATTTCAATTGATGGACGATCGATGAAGAAATATTTGTTGTTGGTTAAACCTTCAACTATATTTTTACGAGTCAACGGCTTATTTTATGATTAGTGAAATTTATAGATACACTGCGAAAAAAATTACATGAATGAAAGAAATGTAGTACTTTATACTTGCGAACAAGGATCTTTTTGATCTGAAGAAACTTTTCTTGTAAGACAAAAACATTTGATTGTAGGTATTTATTACTACATATATTTGATTCAAGTAATATTTTTTTCTGAGTTTAGAAAGCATTATTACAAACAAAAATTTATATATCTACAGTTATATTTTATTAATACTTATTCTCTGAATCGATTCAATGGTAATTTTGATATGCTTAATCAGGAAAGGATTTTAATAGTATATGAAATGAGAGTTGCAAACCATTTTAACCAATTCAACTTAAATTCCAACTGATTTAAAAATTATCCTCAAAATAATAAGTTGGTAAATTTTGAAAATTTAAATTTAAAATTGAACAATTTTTTAACTTGTCATTTGAGTATGGTTTTCTATATGCTCATCAGAGAAGATGTTAGACTTGTGTAAAATCCCCCCCCCCCCGTTTTTGTCAAATGTCCACGGTTTGAGACCCCCTGAACCCGAAAAACAGGTTCTTATGAATGTATCTGCATATATGTCTGTAAGTCGAGCTGTATGTCTGTCTGTGAGCACGATACTAATTCAAATTCAAAAAGTTAGAGCATTTCCAAAATCTGTGAGACCACTTTTTTTAGAATTTGAAAATTCTATGTACGGTTGTTCAGAGTATTTAAGTATTTAAAAAGATGAACAATTTACTATAATGACTTCTGCGATAAAGGACAAATTCCCAGAGTTACAGCATTTACAAAATTCAAAAAACAAACTAAAATGAACATTTAAAGCAAAGCAACGCACGATCTGAAAAAAGGCAAAAGGAGAAAAACCTTGCTTTTGAACATCCTAAAAGATTGTCATAATAACTTTTTGAATTTTCTTGAAAAATCAAAAATTCCAATTTTGATCGCACAAAAAATAATGAAAAATCTACAAATTTGTTAGTAATCACTTTTTAATAGGAGGCGCAGTTTTTGTTTAAATTCGTAAAAAACAGCATTGAAACATAAAAAAATTAAATTTTTGGACAAACGACACAAGGTCCAAAAAAAATATAAGACAAAACTTTTTCACTCTAAAAAGAGCTACAAATTTGTTATCAATTATTTTTTGATAAAAAGAACATTAAAAATAAAAAAGTTAATTTTTGACAAACAATACAAACTACGAGGAAAATAAATTGACAAAAGTTGCTCATCTAAAAAACAGCTACAAATTTGTCATGAATAATTGTTTGATAGGACGCGTACATATTCTTTTAACCGCAAAAAACAAGATTTAAAATAAAAAAAATCTGCCCGCTGGGCGGGCACATTCTCATCGCGCGCTACGCACGCGACTCGCTTCACTCGCAAGTTTGAGAGCGCCTAGGGCGCGCGACTGTTGGTTCTCGCGCTTCGGGCACGATACTATGTTTATCGTATGCTTCGCGCTCGATAACGTATGTACCTCGCGCTACGCGCTGAGTCTTTGTATTTTCTGTACATTTGTGCGCAGGCCTTTTAAAATTGAAGGTCAAAGCATCAACAACTGTAATTTGGTGATTGTGAATTCTCTTTTGTTGAAGCTCCTTCGGCTTTCACGAACACATTCTCATCACTTATCTCGTGCTCCGCACACGATTTTATCGAAAATGCGAACTTGTCTACATTCTTTTCAACTTTATTATATCAAATGTATATTATATTTATTTCTGTACCTCGGTCAGGGGCTGCTTATTCAGATATTGCAAAATAATGTACACATTTTATTTTTTATGATCACTTTAATATTTATTTCTTATTTTGCATTACATTTTGTTCTCAGCTACACTAAAAAATGTATCATTTTAATAAATTTATCTCATTACAATTCATAACATGCTTTGACATTGAAACATACGTATTTTCATTGGCTTGTTCTTATAATTTGAAAAAAAAGAGTATCTTATTTTTTTTTAAATGTTACTAAACATTTTATTGCAGATTGTGTCGTCTTTCCATAATTGTAATTTATTTTTAATGTTATTTTTCACGATTTAAACTAAAAATATATCATAGCTAATTTTTTTATTTTGGTGGAACAACTTTTTTTGTCATTGTTTTCGCTTCTCGTGTCGTTTTTCCAGAAATCTCATTTTTTTATTTTTAATCTTATTTTTTGCGACTAATAAAAAGTCTACTCGTTCTATCTGAAAATTACTAATAACAAAGTTGTAGATCCTTTTTGGGTGAAACACTTTTGTCGATTAATTATTTTTTGTAACTTTTTTCGGTTTTCAAAAATTTAATTTTTTTACTTTGAATGTTATCTTTTACGATTAAAACTAAAACTACGCGTCATATCAAAAAATGATTGTGTAAAAATTTGGATGAGTTTTCAATTTTTCTCGGAAGAGCAACTTTTGTCTATTTATATTTTTCATGCCTTGTGTCGTTTGTCCAAAAATTTAATTTTAAAATTTTTAATGTTGCTTTTACTGTAATCAAACAAAAACTACGCATCCTATTAAAAAACGATTATTACTCAATTTTTCGCTCCTTTTTGGGTCAACAATTTTTGTTAATTCATTTTTTGCCGTACCTTGCATAGTTTCACCGAAAAATAGAATTTTTTATTATTTTTTGTGCGAACAAAATTTGAATTTTCGGTTTTTTAAGAAAACTCAAAAAGTCGTCACGATAATCTTGTAGGGCTATCAAAAACTAACGTTTTTCTTTTCTTGACTTTTTTTCATATCGTGCTTTATTTGGGTTAAAATGTTAATTATCCTTTTTTGGAGGGGCCATTTTGAAAATGCTATAACTCTGGCCATTTTCATTTCATCGAAAAAACTCATAAACATAAATTGTTCGAATTTTTTAGTACTACGCATAGCCATCCATGGAATTTCTAAATATTGAAAAAAATGCGATCTAAACATTTTTGAAAATTCTCTAGCTTTTTAAATTTCTATCCAAAACAGCAAGTTAACTACTCGATCTTTCTTTTTGGTCCCTGAAAATGTGTGCCAAAGCACAATCCGATCCGATTAGTCTTTCCAATGTTATCCGGTATACAGACGACGCGACGACGACAACGACGCCAACGACAGACAGACACCGACGTAAAAACTATTTTTTCTGAGTCAGGGTGCCTCAAAACGTCGATATTTGATGGAATACACGAAAGTCCTTTTTCACGTAAAATCTTAATACCTTCGTAGAATACCTCCGTAAAAAGATACCTTCTCATTATGATGAGAATGTAATAGTTCATTATTTTTTGTGGGAACAAAATTGGAATTTTCGATTTTTCAAGAAAACTTAAAAAGTCGTCATGATAATCTTTTAAGGATATCAAAAAGTAAAATTTTTCTTCTCTTGACTTTTTTTCATATTGTACTTTATTTGGCTTAAAAGCTTAATTTTTGTTTTCTTGGGGGGATTTTGAAAATGCTATAACTCTGACAATTTTCCTTTCATCGAAAAAAGTCGTACGGATAAATTGTTTTAATTTTTTGAGTATTACGGATAGCCATCCATGGAATTCCTAAATTAAAAAAAAAATGGTCTACAAAATTTTGAAAATGTGTTAACGATTTGAATTTCTATCCAATGTAGCTGGCTAACGAACTCGGTCTTTCATTATGGTTCCTAAAACGGTATGTCAAAGAACAATCCAATCCGATTAGTCTTTCAAAAGTTATCCGGTATACAGACGACGACGACAACGACGACAACGACGACGACGACAACGACAGGCAGACAGACACCGACGTAAAAACTATTTTTTCTGACTCAGGGTGCCTCAAAGCTTCGACATTTGATGGAATCTACGAAAGTCATTTTTCACATAAAATCAATACCTTCTCGTTATGATGAAAATGTAAAAATTAAACTTTTGGAAAAACGACACAAGTGCCGAAACAAAGGAAAAGACAAACGATGTTCAACCAAACAAAAATATACAAATTTTTTATAAACCCTTGTTATAAAAATAAAAAACATTCCTTTTTAGAAAAAGGAGACAAGCTACAATAACATTTAATTTAACAACATTTTTCGCCTAAATTATGTCTACAAATTTGCTCGAAACCACTTTACGGTAGGATATGTATTTTTAGTTTAAATCGTAAAAATAACATTGCAAATTAACAAATTAAATTTATGGAAAACCGGCACAAAATGCAATAAAATGTTTAATATCAAAATTGTTTTTTTTTTCTTGTAGGATGCGCAGTTTTTTCAACTATTAGAAACAAGACAATGAAAATATGTATGTTTCAATACCAATGCATGCTATGAATTTTAATAATATAAATTTATTGAAATCATACATTTTTCAGGGTAGTTGAGAGTAAAATTAAATGCAAAATAAGAAACAAATATGAATATAATCATGATAAATAAAATTTGTACTTTATATTGCAATATCTAGATAAGCAATCCCAGACCGGGGTATATAAATAAACGTAATATACATTTAATATAAAATTGTTGAAAATAATTGAGAAAAGTTTACATTTTGGACGAAATCGAGTGCAAAGCACGAGATACGTGATAAGAATGTGCTCGTTAAAGCCGAAAGAGCTTTAACAAAAGAGAATTCACAATAACCAAATTACAGTTGTCGATGCTTTCACCTTTAATTTTAAAAGATCTGTGCAACAATGTGGGGGAAATACAATGACCGAACGCGTTGCGCAAGATAAATATATTATTGAGCGCGATGCGCGAGAACCAAGAGTCGCGCGCTATGAGAATGTGCCCGCGCGGCGGATAAATTTGTTCTATGCTTATTATTAATTGTCCAGGGAATGTTCCCATGCGCTATGAGTAGCGTGCAGTGCTCAGCTTATGGGATGATACTTTGAAATCACATCTTATCGTAAACCCATAGACTGTATTTGGAACAAAAGGCAATACAGATGATTCCACTCGACTCAAACGACAACTCAAAAACAAAATTGAACCCTGGAGACATCCAGGAGTATAACTTATTTGCATAGCGATCTAAATTTTCGCAACCCTCTCATAACAGGAACCGCATGCGTCGTTCGAAGTCACCCAGATAACTCGACATAAGGTGGCCTCGTACTCGTTCCCATCACCATCGTCACCCCACGATCGTTTAGCACTTTGCCGTCATTTTTCTACCCTCTCCCTGAAAAGTTATTTGCATAGCCACGAGACCCTCCCCGCTTCTTTCTCTTTTGTGAACCCCCTCCCAACCAAATTCGTGCCACTCGCCTTCAAATATCCTCCACGATAGGAATCGATGCTTTCTCCAATCTAATCGAACGAAAACACTCGGGCCTAATTATTCTTATATTTCTCTCCCCACTTCGCTCACCGGTGGATAAATACAATATTAAAATGAGCAGGATGGTAGATAATAAGCATATAAGGATGAAATTAACCGAATGATCCTTGAAGATAGATGATATTTAATGGATATTGTTTACTGTTGCCCATAAAAGTGCTTTTAAAAAAACAAAAATTCCCAGTACTCAATTTTTTTTTAAACATTTTGTTTTAATTTTAAGTTTTTTTTTTAAATATATTTTTTTATTTTCAAAGTCATGTAAGAATCATTTCATTACAACCTGAAATGAACCGGTAATTCAAAAACTATTTTAACAACTTTTGCTGCGATAAAAGAGTTTTTCTCAAATACACAAAACCTGGGTAGATTATACAGTTCTCATTTTGAAATATAATTTCATAAAATTTTGTTACTCAGCTTTTAACAAAACAGAAGCCTATTATATTAAAAATCCAGAAAATAAAAAATGATAATAATAACTGTTTTTTTGAAAAAAGCGCTCCCATGATTTTTTTAATTGCATATCAAAAATATCCGAACATCATCCAAGGAGGAAATTTTACCAAAAAAAAGTAAAAAGGAATATGTAACCTTTCTGTAGATTTTACGGCAATAATTTTACAAAAAAAATTTTGGAACTGTTTTTGGCTCTATATTTCATTTTTAACAATCCCTGAGTAAAAAAAGTTTGCTATTAACATTTTATTCTGATATTCAAAAATTAAAATTTTGGAAAAAGGGCTACGACGACTATTTTATTTTTGGTGCAAAATATGTGCATATTATGTAAGAATAATATTCCGCAAAAAACTGCTTGTAATGTATTTTTTGCGTTAAAGTTGGTTGAGGCACACCCTGGATGATAATTGATATGAATTTATGAATGTAACTTTTCAAATTATGACTAAGAGGACTCAATTCTCTTCCTTGGAATTTATAAATATTTTATTTTATTTTTAAAATATTGGTCTTCACATTTTACTTTTAATTTTTTGAAAACGTGTCAATAAGGTCTGCTTTCTTCCGCTCGCAGGTTTCGTTATCTTTTGGTGTTTGTACAGTATTTCAGTCATATTGAAGAGAACAAATATTAATTTTGCGTTCGTGTTTTTCAGTTAAAAGTTTTAAATTATCTCCGGAAACATTGTATTTTTGGAAGAAATCTCCCTGTAAAACTAAAGATATTAAAAAGAATAATATTTTGAGTTATAAACATATTTCTGCTAAAATGAATAGTTTTACAGAAAAATGGGAATTGACAGTCCTTCTATAAATTATTATGCATTATACACTGAGAAAAATTAATTAAACCGTTTATGATCTTTGATGTTGAAATATGGGACAGAAATCTAATAGATATTACGCTGTACAATCTGGATATTAATGTTTTAAGCCCTAAATAATAAAACTTAAGACATAGATTTTTCGGCTTTATACCTTTACTAGGCAAGTGTGCGGCTCCGATTTTATTCTCGTGGATATATGTTGCAGTACCTAAAAAACTAAGCGATACGTGCTTGTTCTTTTCTTTGGACATTCTGTTTAACGAAGTCCCAGAATATTTAACATGTAGCAGATATTAATGGATTTTTATGAAAATATTACATTTTTTGGAAGGTGATTAGACGAAAAATGTTATAAGACATAAAAAGCTAAAATATATTCCAAAGTTTAGAAGAGGGGTGCTTCCTCGTCTCATTTGCTTCGTCAGAAAATGAGCTCCCTTTCTTGTAATAAATCGCCCTCTTTAACGCCACACTCAAGCAACCCCATTGACGGAAAACATTTGTATCTCATCTTCGATGCAACTGTGAATTATAAAAATTTTGTGGGAATGTTTTGTAACATAAAGGTCTTTGCCTGTGAAAATACATATATATATATATTCAGGGTGGTTCACCCCCAGAAAGCAACCCTCGTCTGAAATTATAATCATACTTTATGCTTTTCCTGAATAAAAACATTTTTCATCAATAACATTCCAAAATATTTTATATATATTATTGTTAAAAACTCAATTTATTTTTGTTTCACGCAAAATATCCGGGGGTGAGTTTCACCCTTCAAACCAAATATCCGCAGAACGGAGAAAATAGGTGTCGCTTCGTTTTTGAGAAGCACAACACTTATCAAGAATAATAAAATCAGAGGCGGACACTTACGAAATGCTCATGTCAGTGTATGTAAACACAGAAGATCACTTTATTTTATGTGTTCCAAAATCTGTGTGAAATTTTTTACCTAATATAGAAAGGTTTATCATGTGACTTTTAAACGTTTATTTTTTTAAATTTTATATTAAATACTTTTAGGTCTCGTCTACTGCATTTCGATACGAGAATTGTAAATATTTCAATCGGTCTCGGTAATTTCCAAAACATATTCTGAAGCCAACTTTTCGTGCATTCGTTTTTTCCCAACTATATCATCTCATGTCAAACTTCCGATCAATGTCAAATGTTAATATTGGAACTATCATAATGAAAGTTACTCTGTAGAGTTTTGTAGAAATTAATTTAATATACAACTTTAGAGCAGATTCTACCTGTTAGAGAGTTATCAAAGAAGATATCACAATCAAAAAGTTTGTTTAAAAATTTAAATAGTGTAAAATATATAATTTTCAAAATTTAAATTAGTTTAGAATTTTTACAGACTCTGAAAAAGCAAACTTTTTCCATTTCCTAAATAAATTGAACTAAATAATATGATGACTATTTCATAATATGTTACTATAATATGGTGTGATTTTTAAACTTAGAAAGAACACAATGTTATAATAATATATTGTATTATTATTATTATTATTATTATTATTAATATAATACATAATAATTGAGAATAATTGAATACATAATGATAGTTGGAATGGAAGCTTCTAATGTGTCCCCTAAGGGTTTACATTTTTCTTGTACCTCTTCCCTATTCCTTCACACACCCCCCACGCACTTACTTGGTGGTGAGAGGGGACCTACAGTTTAAGGTGGGTTCCGAACCACCAAGAGCAACAGCTTTAAGTACTTAGAGAACCTTTTTCTCTAGAGGTACCGGTCCCACGACTCTCCGAAGGTGAACAACTCCCTTGCTTGGCTAGTGTTCACCGCATGGGCCGCCGAGGCTCTTCCAGAGTGCGAGGCGGGAATCGAACCCGCAAGCCGACGGTGTGGGTCTGAAGCCTACGCCTTAGCCCCCACGACCATCGTCCCACTTCTACATAATGATATGAAAATTCTAACAAAATGTTTATGTGTAACAGTACATTAGCGGATGCTTTAATTAAGGTTACCCAGTAAAAATAGTACATTGTGATTCGAGGGCGGAAAGACGGCAAAACAGCAGTTCGCCCTTGTTACACACGATAGTTTTTGTCATACCCTGCTTGAAAACAAGCATGTGAAGCAGATAAAGGATGTTTGGTATACTTGACAATTTTAGATTATAAGTGAAAGAAAGAAATATCACACCCAGAAAAAAAATTTTCTTCATTCAACAAAATAGTTTTGTTGACCGCATTTCGTTGATTTCAGAAAAAATTGTAGTTAAA
>CAKNWT010092366.1:0-16302 GCA_932066315.1 Andricus coriarius | reverse complement strand
CCTGGAAGCTAGGAAACATTTGGTCCACGCAATCTTCCCTTGGTTCAGTTGCTCCTCCGTAATCTTTTTAATTTACATTGTGCATAATCCAAGGGTAGTATTTTCTACCGCTAATTCATGCCCGTTATGTAGGAACGCTTTGAATTTCACCAATTTAAAGTCGAATGTATTACATTTTCAACAAATTAGTTGAATTTTAAATCCAAAAAAGATTTTCTGACAAAAGAGAAGAATTTTCAAAGAAAGAATGGAGTGTTGAAGCTAAGTATAATATTTGAGAAACCTGCTTCACTTGGAAATTCAGGAATTCAGCTTTCGTTCCACGAAAGAAGTTACTTTTCAACCAGAACAGATGAATCTTGAACAGAATGTTTAACTTTTTAAGCAAAGAAAAAAATTTTGTATTACTATATGATATAGTCATGTTTCCGTAATGAACTTCTCATAATTTTTTGGTGATTATTTTTATTCCTATAATTCTTATTATTAATGTAATGATGAATCATTATAGGCGTATTATACTGGGTGTTTTTTTAAACTTAAGACATCGAAATATTTCAAAATATATATCAGATTTATCTTAAAAATCGCTTAAAAATAAATTTAATTCCATCAAAATCTGTTGAAATGCATTGAAATTTGTAAAATCCTTAAAAATATTTCAAATAGTTGGAGTTCCAATAAATCTTAATCTTCTCTCCGAGCATCCCTCCGAGAAATCCCTTGAAATCCTTGGAGATTTAATGCCACCCTGAAATCTTTTTGAACTTCCTTATAAGCAAGTATCCGTGATAAAAACTTTTTATTTTCGTGGCAGAAAATCATCTTTTAACAACCCCCACCCCCTGCAGGGGGGATGGTTTTTTTCTTCTTTTCTATTTCACGAATGGATAAAGAATTTTTCGAATCAAACTACCTAGTACCTACTTGAAATCACAAATCCCCCCCCCCCCCTCATCCTGGGAAGGCGGGGGTGGGGTGATTTTTTTCATAGTCTCGTTTCCTCCTCGAAAATAAAAATTTTTTATTCCGGATTTTTTTTTTCATAGGATGCTTATTTTTTTTTTAGATATTTCGATGTCTCAAGTTTTAAAAAACACCTTGTATTCATTTCCCTATAGTTGGATTTTCAACATGCAAAGGTGAATTTTCAAGCAAATACTGTAATTGTAAGTTATAAAAATATATTTAAAAAAATTTTTTTCATCAAAGGATACAAATGTATCTCCAACCAAAAGAACTTAATCAACAAAATAGTTCAATTTTCAACAAACATGAGAAATATATCACTGGAAATATTTAAACCAAAAATGTTATAATTATTGCAGTAAAATTCATGCAAGAACGACCAATTATTAACCAAATAGTTTCATCTTCAACAAAAACAGATTAATGTTTAGCCGAACAGTTCAAGTTTAAATTAAAAGCATGAAATTTCTACCAAAAAAATAATTGTCAACAAAATAAATTACTTTTAAACCATACAGATGAATTTTTAAGATAGTAGTTAACATTTTAACCAAGTGGTTGGAGTTTAAACCATAAAATATGAATTCTCCACAACAAAATATTTAAACTGATAAAGATTTAATATTACATCAAATCCACTTCAATTCAACTTAAATTCAATCAAGAAAGGTGAATTTGGAACAATATACAGGAATTTTATATTCCCAAAATCTATGCGTATTTTTTCGGTGAGGAGCTGGTGAGGAGCTGAAAAAGCTGTTCATTTACGGCGGAGATTCGAATATCGCCCACTTTTGCTGGAGTTTTCTCGGCATTCAGTGAGAACGCCTTTCCTTCAAATCAGAGATCGTTCAATGCGGGGTTCAGACTTGAGAGCGTTGGGCGTAACTCGGTGCAAAGCGTGAACGTTCAACACATGCCAATGCTCTTTCAGCATAAGAGACGAACACCACAGCAGGCCCCAAGACCCCGTACTCAGTCCAAACGGGGACCATGGACCTTTTGCCTAGAGAAGAGAAAACTAGCGAGCGCCATTCCGCTCCCAATCCCTGAAAAAATACATGTAATTTAGACGAAATGATAACACAGCTCCACAAAAAAAAAAATTTGTCTACCCCAGAAACCAGAACAGGCTTACCCTAGGTTTTTGGGGTCGCTGAATCCGAATCCGGGGTCCGTTTCGCTCCATCACGTCAGATTTCGTCCCTAACCTCAAAAAACATAAAAATCGCTGTTTTCAGGTGAAACATGATTCGTACCTATGAAAAGTGGTCATATCCTATGTTTTTGAGGTCGCTGAGTACGAATCCGGAGTCATCGCGGCTCCATGACGTCACGCTTCGTCCCTAACCACAAAAAAGACGGTGAATTCTCAATTTTATGTAAAACATGTATTTTTTCAATGCAAAGTGGTCATAGCCTATGTTTTCGAAATTTCTGATTACGAATTCGGAGTTTTTGTGGTTCTATGACGTTACACTTTGTCCCTAACCTAAAAAAAACAGTTTATTGGTAATTTTATGTAAAACATGTATTTTTTCAATGCAAAGTGGTCATATCCTATGTTTTCGAGGTCGCTGAGTACGAATTCTGAGTCCGTTCGGTACCACTCGTCCGAATCCTCGTTCAGCGAAAGTTGAAAGCTAGTCGCAAATCTGTTGATGCTGTTGACAGCATTGTCCAGATAACAACAGTACGAACCAGCAATTCGCACGTTCTCGCACTGCATAATTGTATGTTTGGATATCAGATCATGCATGCATTTTTTTTATGTTCTCTCAGTATGATCTTGTTGCTTGAACGAGTGACGAAATCCTGCTACTCCGACAGATTCTGTGAACGATGACGACTGCCCTGAAAGGGGATGTGTAGAATGAATTGTATCACTATCTGCTGGAGTAAAGAAGCCAGTAGGAGCGTACTGCCTTGCAGGGGGCATTAGGGTGTGAGGATGAAATCGTAGTGTTTCCGCCGACGAGTTGACTTTGTACTCGTCGAAGTCGGAAAGCCCTCATACTTAGCCCTAGAGAGGTATGAGGGTTATCACTTCCAGGACGGAAGACTCACCTGCGATCGACCGCTGACATTTCTGTCAACGGCATCATCTGATTTTCGACTAGCTTTCAATTTTCGCTGGACGACCAATCTGACGAGTAGCGAGTCTGGTCTGTTGGGTTAAGAGTTTTTCCGAAGTTACGCATAAAAGTTTAAAGGCTGGGACCGTGGTACCGAACGGACTCAGGATTTGTACTCAGGAACCTAGAAAACATAGGATATGGCCACTTTGCATTGAAAAAATACATGTTTCACATAAGATCACCAAAATTTACCATTTTTTTTAGGTTAGGGACGGAATTTGACGTCATAGAAAAACAAGGGTTCCGAATTCGTATTCAGCGACCTCGTAAACATAGGATATGACAACTTTGCATCGAAAAAATACATTTTTTACATAAAATTACCAATGAACTGGTTTTTTTTTTAGTTTAGGGACAAAGTGTGACGTCATAGAACCACAAAAACTCCGAATTCGTAATCAGCAACCTCGAAAACATAGGCTATGACCACTTGGCATTCAAAAAATACATATTTTACATAAAATTACAAATTCATCGTCTTTTTTGAGGTTAGGGACGAAGCATGACATCATAGAACCACAATGACTCCGGATTCGTACTCAGCGACCTCGAAAACATAGGATATGACCTCTTTTCATAGGTACGAATCATATTTTACCTGAAAACCGCAATTTTTATGTCTTTTGAGGTTAGGGATGAAATCTGACGTGATGGAGCCAAACGGACCCCGGATTCGGATTCAGCGACCCCAAAAACGTAAGGTAAGCCTATTCTGGTTTCTGGGGTAGACAACTTTTTTTTTGTGGAGCTGTGTAATCATACAATCTGTTTTACCCACAGACCCGTGGAAGTACGAAGTTGTCTGCTTTCTGCGTTGTGCTGCTCTGAGACAGCGGATACGTATGCCAGACTAACTAAACATATCAATTTGTTTCTTTACATTTCAAGTGCAAACATTAGTTTTTGCACTATTTGTGTACAATGTTTGTGACCAGTTTTTGTTGTTTTGCTCCATTTTTATCAATATAAACCACACAACTAGCCCATTGGAAAAATTGGAAATTCCTTGCGTATTCTGCAGCACGTCGGTATTTTTTCTAATTAGTAATTAAAAAAAAAGTTCACAATTATAAATATTTTTGACCCAAGCCGCCTTCCTTCGAGCCTTTTGATTAGCGTCCTAAAATTTCAAAACGATATCGCATTCCGTGTGGACGTAAGTTTACAATGAAAAGTATCGATAATAAATTTTTTTTTTCAAAATTTTCACCAAAAATAAGCAGAGCCGTGAACTTTAGTGTCTCCTTTTTCATTTCCCAAACTTTCAGCGCGATATCTTATTTCTTTTGCACGTAAGTTTACAATGAAAAATTGAGGACTAGCTTGGTCACGTGATCCACTCGTCACATGGCCTTAATATAAGATATACAATTTTAGTATAAGAAATTTTTCTTGTTAAAAGCTTTACTAATTTTAATTTTTAAATTGTAAACAATTTTTAATCGCAGTTCTTAGACATCAAAAGCTACAAAGTTACCAAATATATCAATTATGATATACAAATTTTATCAGTTTCTTTCGAAAATATTTTATTTTATGGAAAATCAATTGAAAACTGAGAAGTAAAAAAAATTCTACTTTTGTGGTTGCAAATATTTTTTGAACGTACTTTTTTGACATGAAAATTTAGAAAGTTATATCTCTATATTATAAAAAGATTTCGCCACCGCCGCCACTTTTTAATGAAATGAGACCCCCCTACTACCCTAAACCAAAATATAGACCCAAGATTTGAAAATAATGTTTTTGAAAGAGATAATACAATATAGTACTAAATAGACTATTCTAACTAAAAACATAAACCCACCTATTTTTAAATATTAAATATTATTTTAACTTGTGTTGTAGGAAAAGGCCGTACAGTATTGTATTATCGTGTGTTCAACTTTAGAGTGACGCCAAATATAGAGTCATACGAAAGTTAGAATCACGCCAAAGTTAGAGTTACACGAATGTTTGAATCGTGGTTAAGTTAGTTCTGATAATGTATATTATGCTACACTCGGCGAAAATTGGCTCCCTTCCGTGCCAACCTAGCCCCCCCTCTGTGGAATTCCGAACTTTTTATTAGTACACAATTGTGGGCTATTTTTGGGTGCAAATAAAAAAGGTATGGCTCTGCAAGTTATTTACAAAAAATCAATTTTTATATGTGGGGGCTAGCTAGACGCTAATGGATAAGGTTATTTTAGGGCTCGCTGGAAAACCGAAAATAAATGTATCAAGAACAACCCCTATCTGTGAAAACTCCTCTGCCTTATTTAGAAAATTGAAAGAATCGTAAAACATTTGCACCACTATTTGCAACTATTTTAAGCCTTTTCGGAACACCACAAATAAATTTCCAAAAAACAACCCCTGTTTGACAAAGCAGCCTCCTTCAAGTAAAAAAACAAAAAATAATCCAAGCAACTACCCAAAATTTTACGAATTTTTTAAGGTAAACTGGAAAACTGCGATCAAATTAGCCCAAAACAACACCTACATGTAAAATTACCCCGTCTTATTGAAAAAAATTGAAAAAATCCTGAAACAACTACACCACAGTTTGTAACTATTTTAGTTCTCTCTGGAAAACCGTAAATAAACTACCCCAAAAAACCGCTATTCTATTATAAAACTCGATCTAAAAAATGTCTATTCCGTAACTGAAACTACGGTAAAATTAAAGTAAAAAGTTTAAAACTTGAATAATTCAAAAGCTTAAAGGATTCATAACATTGTGCGCCAGAAAAGCATATAAATTAATTTAAGAAGAATTGTATATCACTTTCTATAG
This sequence comes from Andricus coriarius, assembly GCA_932066315.1. NCBI lineage: Eukaryota > Metazoa > Arthropoda > Insecta > Hymenoptera > Cynipidae > Andricus > Andricus coriarius. The sequence goes on along the minus strand of CAKNWT010092366.1, from coordinate 10,416 downwards.
GTTCCGACTACGCTGAAGACACCTGGGAAAGGAAGTAAATACAGTAGAAACTCACATATTTCTATATCTCTTATTTCCTGTCACCTTTATTTCCCGTCGGCTGTAGCCGGTTATTTTTATTTGCGCAGTTCCGGAAACTTCCACCACGGTCCCGGTATATTCTACTCCGTGTCAGTGTGTGACCAATTAAAAAAAAGAGGCCCGCAGAGCGGGAAGCCTTGAATTGAGTACTTTGACATGGCGTCATGGGAATACGTCTCACGACGTTTTCGAGAAAATATTAAAAATGTACAAATAGTAATATTTCTCAAGCGCAGAATCTATTTTCTCAGTTATGTTCCATTCTTTTGTCGATTCACGACCTTTCAGTTTCATGAAATAAATAAAAGGATCAAGAAACAGAATTGCGCGAATGCATCTACACTTGAAAAGATTACTATGCAGACCTTTATAACTTACCTTTACGTTTCGGAGATTTTCTCCAATATGTCGTATGCAGTTGCAGTACCATGCACTAACCTTTCTGACGGCTGGCATTTCCACCTGTCGACGTCATACCACAAAACTCACTATTCCGCAAAATATTTGTGTCGTTTTTTGATTCTATATTTTGATTGATTTTTAGTTGGAAAATTATCGTACGGCACCAAAAACACTAACGCCAACAAAAACTAACGGACCGCGATTTTTTCAACTGCGCAATAAGCCGAGATCGCCTGAACCGTTTTCACTTGGAACGCATCATATTGCGTAATATACGCGACTGACTAATCTCGCACTCGGTCCTTCCGAGGCGAGAGTCGCAAACGACTTTCGTCCTGCGCGCTGAAAAACTGCGTGGGCCAGCAGTTCTAGGAATGTCGGGTGTATTTATTTGTATTATTATAGGTAGTATTTATTATTGATTTCAAATCACCCGCTCTTTTCGCTTAAAAAAGCAGCGACAGGCGGCGCATCGATACAAGAACGGGGCAGCTGATGAGCGTCGTTGATAAAAATAAACTACCCACTCGCAGTAAGGGTGTGGCCCCCTACAGCGTAGAAATAAAAGAATCGTTTAAAATCCTTTCGTTTCAAGCCTGGAAAAAGGCGAGTTTTTACTGTAATTTCATCTCGCAAACGTATATGTCGCAGGATGTTAGTGAAATACGGCTTTTCATGAAGTAACTCTCAGTAGATTTTAATATAAATTAAGTTACACGAATCTGAAAGGTTGTTTTGGCAAGGTGAATTTCATTGACGCCGCTGTATTCGTTACTAGACACACACACACACACACACTGACTGCCACTGACGTCTATCAGGAGGCAGCCCCCTTGGTCCCTTCCTGTCGCGGTGTGGGGGGGGGGCGGCCCCTCCCTGATCCTGAACACTAATGAGACATTAAAAATACAAAAAGGTACTTGACCCTAAAAGACCCACCTGGACGATGGAGGGTTCAGAAGATTATGTTTTATTAATTGTTGTAAACAATTTTTGATCTGATCATTTAAATGAAAAACGACAAAAATGGTATAGCAATGCCCGCTGCTCAGACACCTGTACTTTCACATGATCCCAGAGCTAAAATCACGGTGAAAAACATTTGTATTGTAACAATTGGACAGTAATGTTCACTTATTAAGCTCATATAAAGACACATGTCGCAAGTGGAATATGCGGCATCTCTCCCCAGCAGATTTCCACTTTTGTGCCAAAACTCCTGAACCTAATTTCCATACCTGCAGTTTTTTTACCATCCACGAGTCTCTCTACGGCATCTCTCACTCAACAAACATGTTAGGTCTATCAAAGTGGCAAAAGTTCCGCAACTTTCCGAGCCCAGAATGAATTTAACGGACGACATCATAGTGTCTAGAATTCCACCTGTCATATGCGAGTCTGCAGTGTTAAAATAAGGCTAATTTCCCGGCGCGCCCGGGGGGCGATAATTACTCTTACATATAATAAATTTAAAGGATTATCAAAGGAGTTATCAAATTCGTCTAGTTTCTACGATGAGGCGCTGTGGCCAATCACAGGCATCCTTGAGAATATATATATAAGAACAGCATAACCTGAAACTTGAGTTTCAGGTTTTTGATGCGACTACTTAGGGAACGGTTGTTTTATTATTTTGATTTTGTGAATAAATGGTTGCGAGAAGGATTCGGAATTCAACAAAGTTTTCGTGGTTCGATTTTTGGTAATTTTGGTAGAGGACTTTCTGCTTTCTTTTTCTGTGCACTATTACATACTACCCGTTGTTCTATAGGGCTCAAGATGTGGATGAAATGGATGCCTCCCTTTGCGAGGATATCTGGGAGGAGTCTCAACTTTAAACCATCGATTGTTCAGTTTATGATGCAGCGAGAGCTTTGGCTGATTTAAATCGAAGGTTAAAACCGACGATGGACCAAAGACCAAAAAAAGGTTGTATTAACTGAAGAAGAAGATTGGATGGGAAAGACAGAATGCGTTCCGTGTTCAGTGTATGATTGTCTACATAACATTTGGTAGGCCATTCGCCCACGAACTGACGATCTACTAACACGCACTGAACAAGTTAAAGCTGCTGACAATCAAGCAACACATTGTTGAAAAAATACGGCTGTTATCTGATGCAAGGAGGCGAGTACAGAAGAGGGAGGGGTGGGTCAGGGAGAATAAACAATTTCCCGCTGAGCCGTCGTCCCTCTTGAGCGATCTTCCTGTTTCTCTTAAGTCCACCCAAGCGCAACGAGGTAAATACTGTTTTGGAGAGAGGTTTACAAGATCCCTAAAACACTGGAATTCAATGAAAATACTAAGAATATCATCCGCTTGAAGGAATTCTGCGACAACTTCATAACATCTGAGGAGGGATGATCATAAATGACTGACGAAGAGGTGGAAAAAGCACTTAGGGGCACGACGAACTTTTTCGCTCCAGGACCAAATGGTAGCCAGAACTTCTAGTGGAAGAAGTTTACTTCTACACAGTAACGGCTGGCCCGCAGTTTCACCTTATATTTAAAGTCGGAGACGCCCATTTTGCAGTGGCTGGTGTTAGAACGCACTATACTCCTACCAAAGAAAAGCGAACTGTCCAACCCAGAGAACTAAAGGCCAATAACTTGTTTGAGCACGCTAATAAGATCTTTGCAGATCTTTGCAGAAAATATGCACCATCACATAACGAAACTAACGGTATTCATAGAATTCCAATGAATTTTCACTAAAAATTTACAACGATTTTTATTCTTCTCATGGCGTAAATTGGATATTGAAAGTTTCAAACGCTTCGGGAGTCGAACGAATTTTCAGAAAATTAAAATTAACGGTCACCTAAACTTTTTTTAGGATTCAAGGAAGTTTTTAGGAAAATATCAGGCAATTATGTTTTATAGTTTTAAAATAACAATTGATTTAAGATCTCAGCGCCGTCCCGTACGTGTTCTAGCTCGTCCTGCAATATCAACGTCTGTATAACAGCGGGCGATTGGGAGGTCAAGCCGGCCACGGGACAGCGCTGAGAAGAATAAAAATCATTCTAAATTTTTAGTGACGATTCATTGGAATTCTATGAATACCGTTAGTTACGCTATATGATGGTGCATATTTTCTAAAAATTTTATTACAAAATTCCTATTATTCTAGAATTTGTGGCGAGTTGAACACAAAAAAATCGTATTTTGCAATTGCAGAAAAAAGTAAGATTTTCTTCATTATTTCGAAAACTAATGAAGTTATTACATTTATTTATAGGACTAAAAATATACGCAATAAAATTTCCTATTGGGATGTTTTATTAAAAAATTAAAATTTGACCTGAAAAAGAATATGACCCTAGGGCTAACTGAAACGACGGCGTTTCGGGTGTATCCCCTTTTGATCGCCAGCGGTTCAATTATATATTCAGCTAAATTTAAATTAAACTCCTTCAAATTTTCAACTTTTCAAGGCAAGTAAGGTCACCTAAATTGAGGTCCATGAACAGACTAAAAAGTAGTAGAAAAAAATTAGGCTTGGTCGGGCCTGACCATACCTGACCATATGCTGCTTGATTGTCAGTAGCTTTGACTTGTTCAGTGTGTGATGGTAGATCCTCAGTTCTTGGGCGAACATTCAAACCCTTTCCGTGAATGGTCTATCAGATGTTATGTAGGCAATCGCACACTGAACACGAGACGCATTCTGTCTTGCACATCAAATCTTCTTGTTCAGTTGGTGTAAGCGTCTTTTGGTCTTTTGTTCCATCGTCGGTTTTAGCCTCCGATTTGATTCAGCCAAAGCTCTCACAGTACCGTAAACTGAACAATTGATGGTCCAGATGTCGGACTCTTTTGAGATATTCTCACGAAAGGAGGTATCCATTTCAGCCAGGCCTTGGGGCTTAGGAGGAACCTGGATATTGATGTTCCTTCTTGTCCTGAAATCGCGATTATCTCTAAGGATAATCTCTCTGAGGTTGGTCTTAATGTCGCTTTCTCCTCTTCGTCTGCGGCTGGTTCTTACAGCTGTTTGGGAAGCGCTCTGCGTACATATCATTTGGTCGAGAGGTAGACGGCTTGATTTCATAAAGACTGATAGCAAGTCATCCTTAAGTTGACTCGTCCATTCAATGTTGGCGTTTTGCCCGTTCGCCATCGTGTTTCCATCTAAATTATTTTCAGCACCCCAAACTCTAGGTTGATCGGCACTATTTTCTGACCCATTATAGAGTGCTCTGCGCGATCAATCGTTTTGAACTGCATCTACAACTTTTTAGTGGTTTGGTGGTGTCATTGTTGTTCCCACGAGTAGATAGGAAAAGTGTAGTCGATCCTTGTAGAGCCCCGCATGCAAGGATAAGGCTGCGTACTCTGAAAGTTCGCCCGGTATCTCAGAGTCCCGTTGAAGAACCCTTCGCTTGCGGGTTATTCCTTGAGGACCATCCCTGGATAATTTACCGCAACTGCTTATTAATTATTGTAAACATATGTAGCAGAAACCCTTGTTACAGGAACCCTCTATATAAGATTGAGCTGCTTTTGGACTGAATGAAATTTCACTTCTGGTTTTGATGGATAAAGTTTATTCAAAATAATGTTTGTGGCTCGTTTAATTTTCCAGTCTTTAGACTATCATAAATTCTAACTTGCGTTCCATCATAATACGTGCTTACTCAGTGATCTAGGGAAGCGGCAACGAATGCGGCGCGGCGGCTAATGTGGCGCGTTCGAGTTTTCGAATATTAACGCATTTTCTGGTAGTGGAGGTAGTTTCATTACATGTATATATGTTTTCAACATTACATTATTAAAAAATTGGGATATTTAAAATAATTGTCTGATTTTCATGACGAAAAGTTAGTTTTGGTTCTTTCGCTTATATTATCAGAGTAGCTAAAAACAAGTAAAAAATTACAGAAGTTTCGTGTAAGCTTATAAAATTTTGGGAAATGCACTGTTCCGAGTTTCTTGAATGCTTTGAAGTTTAAAATTTTGAGTAAAATTAATAAACTTTTAAGTAAAAAATCTTTATCAAATACTATTGACATGCGACTAATATGGTGCATTCGGGACGCATGTGGTCTTAATATTATATTTTAATATAAAGAATTGTTTAAGAAGTTTCCCCATTGATAATTCTTTAAATATATCCTTCATTATGTTATTTTTCATATTTGTGAGTCATTCTTCTCTGTTGAAACAAATATTGTTTCTTGCAATTTTGGCAGACATAATCCCTCAAATATGTTAATAATATTAAACTTAAATATATTTACCTTATTTTTATTAAATTTTACTGATTTTTCTTCAAAATTGGTTTTTTATTCTAGAATTATGAATTGAAATCGAAACGCGCTACATTAACAAACAAGGTAGGACAACTTCGCGCAGATGCACTTTTTGGAAAACACATCAATTAACTGGTTAAATGAACTTCAATTAAATTATCTCCATGCATAGAACATTCGTAAGATGTTGGCCTAAACAAAATATATTACACCTACACCTTCAGGATCAGTGGGAGTTGTGGGACCACTATACAGAATTTGCCAATTTTCTTTTTCTCTTGGAATTTCTTTTATTCATTGAGGAAAACTGCAAAAACATAGTATATTGGTGCTAATAATGACGGAATTGTGAATTCATGAAGTCTCCAAATAGGTAAATTATTATGTCCAGATGTCAAGTGCTCTCGTGGATTCATAATTTTCTCGATATTTAATTCTGGATCTGTAGTACTGAAAAGATGGCTCAAATCTTTCTCATAATTACGAGTAGGAGAGATCACCCTACAATAGATAATCATTAATTAAAAATTTTAATGTATGTAAAATATTTAATTTACTGTTATTAATACTTAAGACATGAATCGTGATAATATATTAAAATTAGAATGGATTATTTTACTTATATTTGTGCTTATAATTAATTCTTATCAAGGGTAGGATCATTATCTACTGTATCGTGGTCTCCTCTATTAAGGTTGTATGTAAGTCCCATCCACGTACAAATAGTAGAGTCCCGCGGGGCGCCGTCGAGCCATGCTATGTTGAAAAAGTTTCACGGGCCCGCATGGTGAAATTTTCAGTGCGCCACTGGCTTAGAATTCGTAGTATGTGTGTATACGTACAGTCACCACTGCTATGCCAACGGCAGATTCGCAGATCGCGCAACGTCGCAATTTCTCGTACGCTTCCAAGCTGGTAGTGCGTGTGAGTGTGTGTGTCGTGTGCGTACAGCAGACAAGCTGGTGAGAGGGAATAGTGTTGCCGGGTCGAGATACTGTTACGTTTATCCGTTTGAAAGTGACTAAAATTTCAATGTTTTTCATTAGATTATCTTTGAAAGTACACCGTGGAGGAATTTGATGTTTTTTTCCGAAAATTTCTATTTTCAAGCAGAACAAATATCGACATTTTTTAAATTTCTCTACCAGAACGTTTGATTACTACAAATTAAAATGTGGAGAGTGACTATGCATTGCCCATGAATTACGTGTTAAAGTAGTCAACTTTGACATTAATTATCTCCGCATCGGTACCGTTGCAAAATTTGACATTAATTTAGCATATAAATAATCATTCTTTTTAAATATAGCTCCTGTTTTTAAAAAATTCTACCAGGGATCGATTTTTTTACATACAACCTTAATAATTGCCGATTGTTTGTTATTTTTTTCTTCGTTACAGGATTTTTGAGATCATGTATGCATTCAAATTCTTGAGATAACTTTTCATTTGCATCATATAGGTCTGCATTTTCGTAAATGCCTTAATTACCGAATGACTATAAAAATTGACTGTCGCCAATAATTTGTACATTCTTATTAATTATATTTAAAGGATTTTCAGTACGTGATATATTGGCTTATGATCGGAAAAGTAAGTTGAATATGTTCCACAAGAATACTTTTCTAATTTTTGTTCAAAACAGTTATTGCAATGCCTTTGGGTAATATTCACGTCAAGCTATTTTAAAACATAAATATTTTAAAAGAAAATGATCGTGTATCATCATTTATATTAATATTAAAATCACCAATAACAAGAATCTGAGAACTCTTTTTTGAAGAAAAGTCTATGACAGTAGTTAAATTTTCTGTGAAACTTTCATAACTGTCTTTTGTCTACGTGTAACCACTAATTGTGGCAATATATTCGAGTTTCAGGGATATCAAATTAACCTGACCTGTGATGTTATATTTATTATTTTCAAATTGTACGATGTGTTTAAGAATTCTAACCCATCCTTTGCAAAAACAATAATTCCTCTCAACTGAAAATGGTTGAAAGTGGTTGATCGAAATATTTTTTTAAAGGGTATTACTATAATATCGCTTTTTATTAATCTCGTTTCACCGAATATTAAAATGTCTCCTCTCTGATTCCACTGGTCCCGAACGATTTTACTTGAATGATTTTTCAACGATCTAGCGTTTAAGAAAATTACTGTTCTATCTTTAACATTCATCAAATTATCAAATGATAAAGTCAATTTTTTCCCTTTTCAAACTATCCATTTCAATACTAATAGTGTCTATAACACTTTCTGCTTTTGGTGGTTCTAAATTTCCAATTATATAAAGCCCTTGTTATTCTCAAGTACTGTTAAATATAATGTATAGCATTGACGTTGTTATTCTTTTGCATTTTCTTCAATCTAAACACACATGGTCATGCGTTTGTCCTTGACTTCTAGCTTCTGCTGTGACTATAGGAAATCGTTCTCTTATAATTTGATAACCTACTGTAATTTTATATATTTAATGGAATTCTGCTTTGAAATAGGAGTAAGATTTTCATCGGTACTCTCCATGGCAACCATATTTTTTATATTTCATTGGAATCTTTCTTAAAACACCGCAAGCACCATCCACTAATCCATCTTAAAAGTCAATATTATTTGTGAGAATATATCTAAGAATAATTTCAAACAATACTTCCTATGTCAAACCTGCAGAGCCTGATGTTTATTTTTTGTATTAATTATTGTAATATTTTAGTTTTTTCTTTCTCTGATATGTCTGCCAATATGTGATCAAGAGCTTGTGATAAAAATTCCTCTCCCTCAAAACGTTTAATTTTGTTTATAGTGTTCGAATGAACAAGACGTTTTGCAGCGTACAGTCGAACAGCATTATTATTGTCCCGTTAGGCTGGTCCATTAAAGTCCCGTAGCACTGCATTCAAAAACATATTCTACTATGCCTATATTTTAAAGCACGTGTCACCCTCGCTGCTAATTTAAAAACATTCCAATTTTGCAAGGGAAAACCCCCTAATTAAAAGACGTATTTTAGAGTCCATTTTCATTAATAAATTCCACAAAAAATCGATAAATTTACAGATTGAAACGTTTAACATTAATAAAATGTATCAAAGTGTATTAAAATAAATTTGATCATATTCCTTAATCATTTACACCCTTCCTTCTTTCAAGTATTTGAAATTTGGCGGGATTGCCTCATTTGCGTTTGTTTTGATGTTATCATCGTTATAATTGTAAAGGAAATTTGTAGGTTTGCCTATTGTCAATACCAGATTGTTCGTTCAACGTATGTTCATGTCATCGTCGTTAACTGTGCCTTTGACTCACTGTGAAAATGTAGTACACATGTGTTAATCTCTAATATCTCGCTAGAGATTTAAAGAAGTTTGATTTTTGACCGGATTGTCTTTACTGAAAATTGTACTTTAATGACTACGAAATAATGGACGTTACATCGGTTTTATTATTAATGTTTTTCCGGCAATTTGCTCGACTTCAGGTAATGTTTTTAGCTTTTACCAAATCATATATTTTTATTAATTTCGTTCTTTCGACTTTCTTTATATAACTTTTGTCATTTTATTAAATTTTATAAAATTATTTTGTTTAGATCTGGAGAATGGTTCACAGCCGAGCTGAGACGTTGATCCTATTAAAATGTTGACATGATAATTAAAATGTGTTATTTTTTTCTAAGACTGTGGAGACAAAAATATTTGATTATTTGGATTTTATTAGAAGTACTTGCATTTATCTGGACGTTAAGCCAGGGGAGAGGAAACTGTGTATCAAATGCACACAGTCATCCTCGGCGTTAAACCTCCCGCTCGAGATTCGTTAAAACGCAGCGAATACGCAACCTGGTCAGGGCTCTTCCCGAGTCGAGATTCATCGCGCAGCTGAAGCCATCGGTGTCTAATATCATTATCTGGTACTTGATTCTCAGTTACAGAACGTTCTTTTATTAACTTTATATCCTCCTTTTTCATACCGTCATTTGCTTGATTATTTAAAGCGATAATCAGTTTGATCTCATTCTTTTGTCTCATCTTTTCAGTCAATTCATGAATTTTGAACATATTTATCCATTTAACGCTAATGCACTTAGAGAGTTTACTTTTGGATGTTGAAATACGGTTGCATCCATAATCGGTGTACGTTGATAGAGATCACCTACAATTATTACAAATACTCCATCAAAAGGCTCCTTAATGCCCATTATAGCTCGAAGCCTTATATCTACGCGTTCTAACATTCTTGTACCAACCATTGATACTTCATCAATTATAAGTACCTTTAAACGAAACAGTTCTGCTCGTATTGTATTTGCAACTTTGGTACTTAAATTTGGCATTTTATGAGAGTTTTGTGTGACTAGCTATTTAAATGCTGTATGTAGTGTTACTCCACCTATTTAAACGCTTCTTTAGCATATAGCTGCTCTTTATTTAGTTTGTTCCTATTGACACCGAAGAAAACTTCTCTGCCTTATTCTAGTCAAAAATATTTCCCCCACTGGCCTAAGTTGTGGCGAGGTTAAAGATAATGACTTGCGACACAAATGTGAAGGAAAAACGTTTTCTTTATTAAAAAACGTTAAAACGATTAATACTTGATTATTAAATACATGAATCTCTGCAAGCTCAAATTACTTTGCCGTGATATTACAATCGGCTAATGCTGAGAATGCGATCAC
>CAKNWT010092364.1:0-20177 GCA_932066315.1 Andricus coriarius | reverse complement strand
TTTTTTTGGTTCAATATTTAACCCAAATGGTGATTTTTTAACCAAAAACAATAATTTTCTAAAACTGGATTAGTTACATTTTTTACCAAAGAGATGTATCTTTAACAAACAAAAAAATAATTAAGACAATAGTTCAACTTTCAACCAAGTAGTGGAATTTTTGACTAAAAATGATGACTTGTTAACAAAATAGTTACATTTGAAACGATTGTTTAAAAATGGGGAAAATAGAGGAAAGAATGTGATGTCATTATTGAACTGTACCGTTGCAGGTCCATCTTTCGCAAAATTCGCAAACGTTATTAGGATTTATTTGTCAAGAATCGTCAGAAATTTAAGAGATTAAAAAACAAGACGCTTTCAAAGAAAATGAATAATCAATTCTATAGTTAAAAAGAACAATAATCTTATACTTAAAATTTGACATCACAAAATTGAAATCTTTTATATATACCTTTCTCGAGAATACATCAAGAAAATTGTAAGAATTAGATTTAAGGTTGTTAGGTTGAAGGAAACAAATTTTTGAAACCGAAAATAATACTAAGCTGAAAAGTAGCGAATCAAGAACTTGATAAATCATAATATTAAAAATTGGAAGAATGAGAAATCGATTAATTCAAACATGGGCACTTTTAAATTATATGACTATACTTTTATCTTTAAAGTGATCAAAATATTGGTCAAAGTCCTATCTTTTAGCATTTATGATTATTTTTAAATAAACTCAAACCTGTTTTCTGAACTTTTTAACCTATTGAGTTTAATTTTAACAGGAATTTCCTAGAACGCAGAATGATCGTCGAGATTCCAGTTCTGGAAATGAAGGGGATTTATCGGATGAAGAAGATCATTGTATTTATACCTACAAGGGAGACGATGATGATATCCATTTGGATTTTAGGCAAGAAGTGAATCAAATGCGTCAGGACAAACCTGAAGGTCGCGAAAGCGGAAGATCTAGTCCAGAAATGGATTTTTTAGAAATGGATTTCGATCCTGGGCCTTCTTGCGAGCAGGTAGATTATTATTTTGAACAACTCTTATATCCTTCAGCTTGTTTGATAGATCTGTAATTTAGTTACATAATTTCTTTGTAATTCCATTACGAACTTTTTTTGTTTCTTCATCTTCAGGATACGGGTGATAGTGATATGGCTTCCATTAATGAAGATATTCAAAACATAGTTTTGGATAACGTAGAAGCGGACCCCATTATATTGAACGATTTAAGCAGCGCTAAAGTCGTTTCTCGACAGGAGGTGTTGCAAATTCCTCAGGAACCACAGCCGAGTACATCGAATGTCAGTCATCAAATTGAGGAGGAAACTATCGAGATAAAAGCAAGCACATCAAAAGATTCGGCCCCGAAACAAGCTCAATCATCCTGGTTATCGAGTACGAGTGTTGGAACCAGTAAGTATTATTGAGACTATTTGCAGTCATCACGGGTTGTCACCTATTCACTTTTTCTCACCTATTTTGGAAATTTCACCCTTTTTTTCAATTAACAAAGTACAATTTTATTTTCAATTTTAATTTTAATTTAAAAAATGCTCTAAGACCGTATCCATTTTAATTAAGTTCATGGTTACTGTTTGTGTCGCAGAATCAGTCATCGAAATAGGTTGGCTTTTGAAGAAAAGGAAACGACACGTATTTCACCTGTTTAATTAACATTTTTTTTGTCAAAGTTGTGAGCTATCAAAAAGAGTTATCGATCATTGAATTGTCGCATTATTTAAACTAATGCAGAAATTTACCTTTTCCGTCTTGCATCTAATAGAACTTTTAGTTTTCTTTCTAAATTCGGCGAAAAATTCTTTTCAAAACTTCAAAATAAACAAAATGGTGGCGATTTTTCTGAAAATTTTGAAAGCTAGAGTTCTAAAAATAAATCTCTTGACACTTTTTTCAATGCGTTATATTCCAAATTTTTACTTCAATACAAATAAAACAAGTTAATATAGTATTTTTTTCAAAATAATAATTTTCATGCTGTCGTTAAAGAAAAGAAACTTTTACTTAATTTTTCCCCCTGAAAGTCTATTTTCGAAGATAATTAAAACTTGTAATATTTAAAATTTTTAACTTATACTAAAGTCTTAATTTTTTTTTCATTATTCTTTCACAAAAATATCTTATCAACCATAAAATGACATCATAAAATCGTATTATTTTGAGAAAAATACAATTTTATCCTATGTTATTCACACTTGAGTACAAAATTTGTTAAATAACCTAGTGGGCACAAAACCATGAACATCCCAAGAACTTCCTTGGGACGTTCCTAGGACGTCAAATTTCAGTCCTAACAACATCTCTAAGACGTCTAATGTCCTGAAGATGCCCTAAAGACGTCTTAAAGACATAGGACGTTTTCGGGACATCTTTCGTCTTGAGATTATACGTCTTAAGAGCATCCCTAGGATATCCAAAAGACATGTTCCATAAGCCGTCGTAGAGATGTCCCGAAGACATCTCTAGGACATCCTTAATTTGTTTGCCCACTGGTAAGCGAGATAACCGTCGTTTTTTTAAAAAACAGGGATTTTCTTGTTTTGGAGAAAAAGATTGATGTAGAAGTAACATATTTGAATAAAGAACAAAAAGTTAAATACGTGTATTAGCTAAAAAAATAATACATTTCACAAACAAACAAAAAAATGGGCAACTTTTTAGTAACTTTGTCAAAACGGGAGTTCCGCCTGATTGAGAAAGAAATCTAAAAGCTCTACTTTTTTGTCAATCTGGTATAATACGTGTCGTTTAATTTCCTTTGAAATGATTTGATGGGAATTTTTCGTATTTGATAATTATAGCGTGACGTGTTCAAGCAATAGAAATATATTAATAAGCAATTAAACATTAATTTACATGTTAATTTAACTTATAAAACTTTTTTTGTCCGCTATTTTTGAAAAAATGTACTTTTCCACCTTTTTTATGGAAAATGGGTACTGTGATGACTGCATTTGAGAATTTTTTGTAGTAATGCCACTATTTTGAAAAAAAATGTATTATTGCCACTATTTTTTAGTAATTGGCCGCTAATGCTAATTACTTCACTTTCCCTGGAAAAATATTTTCGAACTTCTTCGCTGATTGGCCAAAATAACATGTCTACCATCTTAAGTACAGAAATATATACAGCAAAATAGCCTAAAGGTTAATAATTATAAACATTTTTCAAAATTGTACCATTTTAATTTTTAACACTTGTTGTTTAAACATTTAAAAAATGAAAACGTTCGAAATCGCATACTTTCAAATTCGATTATCGAAAAGTGATAAATTAATATTTCAATCGTACTGTTACAAAGTATCATTTCCAAATGCAAGCCTTAATGGTCGATATATATTCAAACTTTAAAATTGGAAAAGTTCAAAATTAAAAAAGCTTAGAGTATTACAACGTTAAAATAACTAAGTTCCAAATTTACCAATATCAGAATGTGAATGCTCCAAGGATAAATAATGCTGAATAAAAGCATTCATCTTTCATTAATATCAAGAAGTTCCAAGTTTTTTAGTTTGAAAATAGTTTAAATTAGAAATCCTTTTCAATTAATAAGAATTCAAATAGAAAAGATTCGAGTTTGGAAAGGATGAAGTTAAAATTGAACAAAACAGAAATTTGAAATTTTTCGACTTTGCAAGAAGTTAAATTTACAACAATAAAATCAGAGCCTAGAAATTATACCAAAATGAAAGAACCTTTAAATTAACAATATTTTGAAATTCAGGCAACTAAAGGTAAAATGCATATAATCTATAAACTTTTCTGATTTGAAAAAAATGCAATTTGATGGGTTCAATTTGTAACTGGTATAAGAAACAGAGCCTTTGCGTACTTTAAGACAATTGCATTTTTCATTGATAAATTACCTATTCTTTACATGGGCGAAAGAAAATATGGTTCAAGTATTTTATTTTTGAGAAAATTAAAAAATAAATTAGCAATATTTTAAACATTATAATGACCTTGAGTTGTTAAATCACTCCTATCAGAGAACAAAAACGAAGGTTTATTTCAATGGCCTTATTGGCTATAACTTTCGAATCTCAAATAAAAAAAATCGAAACATTTGACAGATTTCTTGGTGCGACACTTCTACCAAGCAGCGACAGTATTTGCATATTCAAAAATGTCAAGATTTTAGAATGAAATAAAAAATAGAAACTTCACAAAAATACGTATCCTTATAGTCAAAACGGTTATCTATGGTTAAGAAGTTTTATACAAAATTGCATCAAATGATAACAAAATATCAAAATAGCACTTCTATAAATTGACGCCTCAATTCAATATGAGTCTGTGTGCTGACAGTGCCGTTTATGAGACTATTCTTTACGTTTATACACAGCGCATAGTCTCGTACAGTATATGAACATAATTTTATGGAATTTCGTTACAATACTGTTTTTCTTTCTTTCAATTTTCATGTGCATTAAGTAACTTAAAAATTGAATGGGCTCAACAATTTTAATTTCATTTGTGCAAATATAATTTGCAAAACTATAGGATTTTATGATAGAAATACGAAAATTCAAGTTGATTCATATTGTTTATTATTTTATGTATTTTTCTATACACGTACAGTAGGGTTGTTAAAAAAAAAGAAATCCGAATCTCAACTTGCAACTGCAATTTTTTTGTTCCTTTGGGGTTAAAAATGAATATCCTGGAAGGAGAAATAAATCGGTTAATATTTAGAGGTCACTCATCGCGAATTTATCTGTTTTCCACAGAAAAATCAATTTTTCTCGAAAACGGCAGACCATAACGAAAACTTATAAAGAATATAAAGGAAGCGGCTCATTAAAATGAGTATTTCTTGTTCACAAAAATTATTGAAACAATGCATAGTTAAGGAGATATATGAAGAAAATTGTTATAAAGAAGCTTGAATCATCCATTCTACTTGCTGCGAGGTATTTAATACACATTCAAATTATGTGTAGGTCCTTTAAAACAATTCATATAAATAAATGTGTCAAAAATAGTAACTTTCATAATTTCGTATTTTTAATTTCAAATATCTTACAATTTAAAGGTAATACTTTAGAAAGTACATAAAAGTTATTAGAATAAATATAACGAAAGAGATCAATGTACACTTCAGGTTTGTGGATGATATAACTTTCTTAGTGTCAGTTTTCTAGTATTTCGCAGCCAGCTATGCAGAATCTCTCACATCATCGAAAGTAGAAAAGGAAAAGATTATAAAGGTTGTAAAATGTCCTAGAAAGAATTAACTTGAAATTGTGAGATTTTTAAAATTTAAAAATATGCCAAATTACTATGTTTGAAAAATTTGTTTATATTAATTGTTTTCAAGGACCTACAAATAATTTAAATGTGTATTAAGGACGTCTTAGTTCGTGGACAGATAATTATCGCTTCTTTATAACAATTTTCTTCGTATATCTCCTTAACTATGCATAATTTCAATCAAAGTTATGTACAAAAAATATTCATTTTCATGAGACGCATCTTTTATATCCTTAACAATTTTGCGTTATGATTTACTGCTTTTGAGAAAAATTTATTTTTCTTTTGAAAACAGACAAATTCACGATGTGCGACCTCTAAATATTATCTGATTTATTTCTCCTTCCAGAAGGTTCATTTTTAACCCAAAAGGAATAAACAAAATCGAAGATGCAAGTTAAAATTCGGATTTCCTTTTTTTGAACACCCCTAACGTACAGTGTTTAATCTAATTTTCTTCGTTAACAAAATATATATTACAAATTGAAGTTCTTCATCTAAAAATTGCACTCTTTATTACTTAAGAATTTTTTTTCTCGATATTTCATGCGACTTATGTCACTTATGCTGTTAAAAAAAAATCTAGTCGATCCGAGGCCTGCATGATTTATATTAAAAGTATATTGTTTTAAAAAATTTATGCCACTATTTTGCTACTATTTTTCAAAATTTATGCCACTGTAGATACTATTTTCATCTCTGAAGTGATTCCGTGCCCTGTACTTTTTAAAATAATTATAGGTCGATGGGAGGCGACAGGATATCACAGAAGTGGTGGATGTCCTCTGCAAGAATCCTTTGGTCATCACAATACCAGCGGCGATCTTATTTCGCCTGGAGACAGTAGAGAAGTAGATGCAGAACTTTGGGCTGATAATGCCTCAACATCTGCGGCTGATAATTCGAACCTAAATTCGAGAAAAGTCAATCTCAGTTCTACTCTTTATCATCGAATGATGGCCAAAAAGTTGATGCTCAACAAGCAGACAAACTTTAATCAAAGCAGCGATTCAAATCTGGTTTGTGAAAATTGTTTATCTTGAAAAGCAACTAGTTTTCAACAAATAAGTACCAGGGTGCACAGTCTTCCCCTTTTTTTCTTACTTTCCCCTTTTTTCATGAAATTTCCCTTTTTTCTCATATTCTAATAAAACTTCCCCCTTTTCCCGTTTTCTCATTAAATATACGATATTTGAAAATACAATATTTGAATCACGCGATATCTTTAAAATTAAAGCTTACAATTTTTGAATGTACAATACAAAATTAGTCATTTTGATGATTTCCATTAGAAATTTCTTCAATTTGGACGGTTTAGAATTAAAAACTTTACATTTGATCTTCAGAATCATCCAAATTCAAGAATTTTTATTTATTCATTTGTAAAATTGAAGGGTTTTTAATTTTGAAAATTCTGTAATTTTAATGATTTACATTCGAAATTTCTTCAATTTGGAAGATTTGGAATTAAAAACTTGACTTTTGATCTTGAAAATCACCTAAATTTAAGAATTTTTATTTATCCGTCTACAAACTGGAAAAGTTTTTAATTATTTGAATTTACAATACAAAATTAGTAATTTTTAAGATTTACATTCGAAATGTCTTTAATTTGAAACATTTAGAATTGAAAACTTGACTTTTGATCTTCAAAATCATCCAAATTTAAGAATTTCGATTTATCCATTTTCAAAATAGAAGAGTTTTTAATTTTTTAAATCCACAATAAAGAAATTATTCGTAATTTTGATGACTTACATTCAAAATTTCTTCAGTTTGAAACATTAAATATTGAAAACTTGACTTTTGATCTCCAAAATCATTTAAATTGAATAATTTTTATTTACATGTTTTTAAATTGAAGAGTTTTTAATTTTAAAAATTCACAATTAAAAGTTCTGTGATTTTAACGATTTGTTTTCGAAGTTTCTTCAATTTGGAAGACTTAGAATTGAAAACTTCACTTTGTTTCTTCAAAATCATTCGTACTTAAGAAAAGTTTCTGAAATTATTAAGTGTACCCATTATTGAATAATAATTAAAGCAATTATAGCACTCAAACAAATTATTTTTAAATAAATAAGGTACCAATAACATTACAAAATCATCATCTAAATTCATCAACTGCAATGTTAAATGTTCTAACTTGAGCAATTTTTTATTTGAGTTTAAGAGCACTGAAGAGTAGGCCGGAGTGAAAATGCTAAAAAAAAATCAAATCGTTCGAGCTGAGGGAAAACAAACTTGTGGGTTGGCATTCGATAAAAATGAAAAAAAAATTAAATCAGCTTTTTCGGAAATAAACTTTTGTCGCGATTTAAGATTTTTGGGATTTCATATTTTTTTCATATTTTCAACAAATGTTGAATAAGGCAAAATCTTTTTTCAATTTTCAAAATTTTAAATATTGTAATTTTAAAAGTGAGAGCAGAAGAGATTAACCGATTTCAATTTTTTTTTCTTTGTACTTGTTTTGGATGTCGGACTACAAATTGTTATCCCTCAGCTCAAACGATTCGATTAATTTTAGCATTTTTACTTCGCTCTACTGAAGAGTGTAGTTTTAAATTTATATTGAAAGTATTAATTATAGTAAGGAAGAAATGACAAATCTTGGAAATAAATATTTGTGACAACGATGTTAAACATATCAAAATTTTGTATTTAACTAATTCTATTTTTTTCTCAGACTTTTTCATATCACTGTGAATGGATTTCCAACGACCTAAGTATATCCAATTTTAAAAAATAAATGATTTAATGACAGAAATCATTGAAATATCAGTGAAAATCATTGAAAAATATAAAATTTCCTTTAAAAAGATTGTATGTTCTTTTCCAGATATAAAAATAAATGTTTAATCTTTCCCCTATTTTCCCTTTTTTCGTGAGAAAATCACCCTATTTCCCCTTTTTTGAGCTCATTTTGAGCTGTGAACCCTGAAGTACTAAACGGATGATTATTACAATATTTTCCAGGAGGACGAACTCTGTGATGAAAGGATTGATGGTTCCTTGCCCGTTGAGAAAGTGATGCTCTGGAGCGAGCAAGAAGCTGCAGTCAAGCAAGTTACCCAAATCGCTACTTCTGCTTGTGGTGCGACTGCCGCGATTAATGCGATTGTGAGTTTTCAATTTTTACTTGGTATCAGGTCTCGGATCTTGCTCGAATCCAATATAAAGTCATTTTTAATTTGAAGCCCCAAACCGTCCAAAAACTTGAATACATAAGTAATTAATTTTTATTATTAATCATAAGGTAAAACGCCCAGTTATCGTAAAGACCCCAGTCACTCGCCAACTGGCAGATTTGTATGAGAAAAACATTATTTTAGTAGGAAAATTGAAATAAAAAATGTGTAACCTTTGATATGTGAATGTTATTAACCGAAGTCTAAAAGTATTGTTTGTTTTTCATGTTAATAATTTTTTCCATTTTATAAGGCTTCTAATGATAGCCAAATCGCTTAATTTAACGATGACTGAGCGTTTCACCTTAAATTGAATTAAACCCCATTTGCATGTAGGTTTGAGTTTGGAATGGAATTAAGTTTAAATTAAATAATAGAAGAAAATATTTTTCGAATTTGCAGTAATTTCAGTTTAAAAGAATAGAACCAATTTCAAAATTTGTAAACTCGACCTAAAATTAATCAAATTTTACAATTAAAGCAGCACAACAGGCAATTAATTTCGGAATTAAGGCATGTTCTAGAAGACGTTCAGGTTTTCGAATTGCTGCTTTTTTGGCATTGTCTTTTAAAATTGTATGCGGCATTTTTGCAACTTTTTTTGTAGTTTTATACGATTTTTGCCAAGCCTTCTAGTCGATCCAGGCCCATATTTAGTTGATAGATTACAATTTATAACTTGTGCATTTTACAGATGGCCCTCGATGTGCCTTTTTCTCTCGAGGTATTAGTGAAAGGAGTTGCTACTAGGGCAAGAGAACCTGGTACTGCGTTACCGAGATATTTAAAAAGTCGGTCCTTAGCTGGGGCAACTCACAGGGATATTGAAAGAGGCATAAATTTAGCAACGAATGGTGCGGCGGTAACAAAGTTTTTTGCCTTTTATCCCGAGAGGAAGGTTTCGTTATCCCATTGGCTTCACTACTGGATTACCCGAGGTAAGATCCTTATTTTTGTTTATTAGTCAGGATCATTGCATTATTATCAAACCAATGTAGCAAATGAAAATTTTACAATTTCAGGTGCAGTTCCTATAGCAACGTTAAATCTCCAACATTGCGGAGAAGGCTGTAATATTCCGGATGCTTGGCATCATCAAATGATATTTGGTGTGGGACCAGCAGGAATTTACATGACGAATCCTTTGCAGTGTTTTCCAGAGCAGGTTTGTCAACAATTTCAGTTTTAAATCGGATATTTGATTACTGCTTTCGATTTTATAGAAAGCTCAAGTCGAGTGGTTGATCACTCTTTAAATCTGGTGAAATCTTTTGACATTTTTGTGAAGTCATTGAAATCTTTGTCAAGTATTATGAAATGATTATAATCTTTGTAAAATGTTCGCAATATTTGTGAAAGCTTGAAATATGTTGGAATCTTTAAAATATTTGAAATCTTTCTGAAATCTTGTTTCTAAAAATTGCAAATTTTATAAACATCCTTTAAGCAATATTTAAACAAAAGCAGGTATGACGTTAAATTGAGGTAAACCGTTATGCCTCAGTTAAAGGAAATCTTAATGGTATTCATAGGCGACCCTGCAGATTGGAATGAATCTTGAGCTAAGTGTCTCTATTAAAAAAAATCCTTTTAAGATCGAAAAAAATCTACTTTCTTATGAACCATGTTATGCGCCAATATCAGAATACAAAAAAGTTCACAGATCAGAATTATATTTTCAACTATCTCTTTACCGGCTTATTATAGAGACAAATATATAACAAAATAAAAAAGAGGAATAAAAAGTAGAGTTAACCTAAACCAAACTCTGACACGTTCCTTATTCTTTCTCAGTCTTTTATATACTACTAGTGTCCAACATGTTTCGAAGCCAATTATTTAGACTTTCTCATCAGGAATTATTTATAGGAGAATTACCGGTAAGAGTAATAGAAACTTATATTAATTAAAATTCACATACTGTCTGAAAATCAAAAACATAAAGATTAATATAAAAACTTATTTAGTCTAATTATCCATTCTATGTTGTATGTTCTATCATTCTATGTTATATCTCGAGAGATCCTTTTTTTCTAATCAATAGATTTGTTATCCTATTTCTTTATAAATATAATGTGTTTAATATTCACATTTAAACTGTATATCTGTACATGGCAATCTTTTATGATCAAATTTAAAATAGATTTCCTAAACTGATTAGTACATAGTTTCATCAAAGTTCTCTTTGTTTCTTTTGTTTATGAAATCAAAACATACTTTGTTATTAATCTCAAAAATCTTTTACGAATAATCCCGTGAATTTTACACTTTATCATTCTTTCTGTAACACAGCCAATCTCAGTTTTTTACAAATTGAATCAAATTCCTTAATATCTTTTGCCGTTCCTCCAATCACAGCTATCTTATTTGCCAATTTTCTAGTAATTTCGCTGAAATCCATAATTTCAAAACGAATCGATTAATAGCAATAAAAAGATTGTCAGAAATCACATTCATAGTAATCAGAGAAAGAAAGTTGTATTTTAATGCAGATTGAATCATTAAAAGATGAAAATTAAAACATGAGAAAATAATCTACTTTTTCAATTTGAAAATTTTTTCAAAAAAGACAAGAAAAGCAAACGCAGTAAATATTATTCCTCTTTTTGTCGTAGTTATATATTTACATATTTGTCATGAATGAGCCGGACATGCGGTAGTTGTAAATCTAATTTTAATTTGTGAATTTTTTCGTGTTCTATATAAGAAATCGAACTAAATTTTAAGTTTATCTAGTAATATTACAGAACGATAACGCCAATAACAGGGCTCAGATCGACTAGAAAGCTTTAAAGAAAGTCACATTAGTCTCATAAAATTACAAAGAAAGTCGCATAGAATTTCGAAAAAAGTCCACAGAAAGTCGCTTTAAATTTTTATAGATAATGAAAAAGCAGTATCAGAGATACTGATTAAATTATTTTAAAATGAGAGTTTATAATTAACATTAATTTTGAACTTCAAGAACACTAATTTTGAACATTTTAAACTTGAAATGACTCAACAATTAAGGCTTTATATTTGAGGCTGTATAATTTGTATATGAAATTATTAATTTTTCAATCATTCAGAATTCACAACCTGAAATGATCTCGAAAGGGGGGAAATATTTTTTACCATAATAGGGGGATAAATTCTTTTAAATAAAATTAGAGTAGAATTGTAGTAGTTAATTTTTCAACACGAATTTTAAACAAAAGAGTTGAGTTTTCATGTTAGAAAATCGAATCGTTTAGAAAACAGTTGACTTTTAAACCCGAAAGATTAATTTCCAAGCAAAAGAGACTAATTTTTAACACATTAATTTAAGTTTTAACCAACTAGTTGAATTTCCAACCTACAAAGTTCAATTTTTAACAAAAAAGTTAATTTTCAACAACAAAAATATAATTTTTAACCAAACAGTTGGATTAACAACCAAGTAGTTGGACTTTCAATCGAAGGAGGTGAATTTTCAAGCAAATAGTAGAATTTTTAACCAAAAAGAATTTACTTTAAATCAAAAATAGTTGCATGTTTGTATTGGGCTCTATTAATTTAGTTCGCATTTAAGCGAAAAAATGATAAAAAGGGGAAGTATTTCGAAAACAGGGAAAAAAAGAGACACTCTTTTAAAATGGGGAAAAAGGCGAATGAGTGTGAAGACTGTAATCGAATTTGAAAGTAATGGATTTTAAACGTTTTCGACTAGAAAATGTCCAACTGTTAAGGTTTGTATTTTGAAAAAGCTAAAACTTTGAATACGCATTCACGAAATTATAAATTGTTTAATTTCAAAAAGTGTAAAGCTTAATGAGAAGTTATTCAGTTTTAATGTTCTCAATTAAAATAGTATGATGTTTTCTATGTTTGAATTTCAATTAAAAAATTTGCATGGTGATTAAAATTAAAACTAACATAAGTATAGTGAACTTTTGAAAAAAACGGAAAAAAGTCTATTAGTCGCATTAAACAAAAAATTGTACGATCCGAACCCTGCAATTATAAAAAAAAAAATATTAATCTGAAATCCCTAAACCACGAACTTTCAGGTTTTGTGGCACCAGCTTGCCAGTCCCAGTGTTCTATTAATTCGTCGCACAGATATTTTGTCGCATTGGAATCCATCCACTGATTTGACACCGCTCATGTCCTTCGACCATAGGTGGAGGAGACTCAACGTTCTCGGTAAGAAAAAACATCTTGACTCGATTATTTAATTATTGATTAAATTAGGTCACTAAAAGGTGTTGTTTTGAATCAGGCCAACTTGTGAATATGATAAGGGAAACAATGGGCGAAAGGAATCAATCCGCAGTAACAACTGGAGCATCGCATGTTCGCATCCCCGCTTCTTACCAAGCTGGTATAACTTTGGTTATTCGCTCAGACTCCGAAGCAGCAGACGAACTCTCGCTTTCTGAACAATTACCATTACTCTAGTCTCTAGTCTCATCAACTGAAGTGTCTTTATGAAAGCTTCAAACCTACGAATTACTAGACTAGCCCGAATTAGTGATATATCCAGAGAGCTGAATTGTACTTCGTTTTGCTTTGCGAACAAATGATTCAAAACAGCGAACCGCATAAATAATTCAATTTTGCTTCAACCAACGGAAATAAAATTTCGCACAAAACTACAGTACAATAGCAAACAATTGTTTTATACCTAAGTTCTGTAAAAAAACCTGAAAAGTCAAGAGTCACAACTGAGTTTCAAGCACTGTAAATAAGCAAAACAAACCGTCATATTTCCGATATGAGTACAAAGAGACGTAAGTCGAAAATAATTATCTTCAGGTTGCAAAGAAATAACTTGTGTTAACAAAGTTAAGTATCGTTTACACACTGCAAATGGATTCTATTACAAAAGCTCCGACAATACTTCCTGAAATCTTGCACTCGTTGTTGAAGCTTCGAGGCAAACTTGTTTCGTTTATAATATGCGCTAATATAAGATATGATACACGTGTCAAATAATGTACATACACTAGAACTTACTGTACAAATAGTTAATCCCTGACGAGACACACTAATGTACAGAGAAAGAGAATACCGCCAGCATGTCTAATCTAACGCAAAAAAGCCAGCTCAACACCTAATTTTGGGCTTCATTTTGTTTTATAACTAATAAGAGATCCGAAAATGGGTTACAAATTAAAAATAAAAAGGGACCTCTTATTTGGATCTTCATTAAATCTTGATTTAAGCCGCCACTGCCAAAGTGTTAGTGAGATTAAATCGTGTGTTAAGTTCGTTGAATTGCGATTGATGTTTAATTATGATTAAAGTTTGATAACGATAAAAATTTGATTTTTTTTCGATTCAGTAGAGCAGTTTGAACAGCTGCCTCTCAATTCTTGTTAGATTGTTGTGCCTTGCAGTACTCTAGGTTAAACCGTAGTTTGTATATTGTATACAGATATTTGATAGCATTCTGTATGAAATATAACAAAATGATTATATTGGATAATCCCTAGTCTTTGATTCATTGTTAGAATTTAATCACGTTGATCGCTAGATATCGAAACCGAGAAATGACGGCGAGTTTTTTGAGACTGGGAAAAGTCGGGAAATGACAGTGAATTTATTTTTTGACTGGGATTTTTACAAATTTTTAAAAGAAAAACCTCACATGGTATAATGCAATTTAAAATAACTTTCATTTCAACTTTCTTTTATGTTAAGTTCAGAGCCGAAGCAAAACGCCCTAGGTTACTTTAAAGTTGGCCGCCTTTTTCAGCTCTCCCCAGTCACAAAAATAACCTTAAGTGTAAAATCCCATTTTCAGCTCTCCGCAGCCCCCAAAATCACCATTAAAAATAAAATCCTGTTGCCCAGCTCTCCCCATCCTCAAAAGTCACCTCTAAGTGTAAAATCCCATTTTTCAGCTCTCCGCAGCCCCAAAAATCATCCGTAAGTTTAAATTCCATTGTCCAGCTCTCCCCAGCCTAAAAAATTACCCGTAAGTGTAAAACTCCCTTGTCGAGCTTTCCTCAGTCCCAAATGTCACCTCTGAGTGAAAATCCCATTTTTCAGTTCTCCCCAGTCCCGAAAGTCACCCCTAAGTGTAAAATCCCCTTGTCCAGCTCTCCGTAGTCCCAAAAGTCACCCCGAAGTATAAAATCCTATTGTTCAGCTCTCCCCAGCCCCAAACATGGCTACGAAATGTAAAAACCCCTTATCCAGCTTTCCAACAGACGTGTTCTGTATTAATAAAAAAAAAAAAAATCCAAGCCGCAGTGCCGCCCCAAGCCATGGCATTTTTGGCCTCTGATGTGAATACGGCACTGATTAAGTTCAATTGTTAATTATTTCAATGATGAAATCATTCAGTTTACAATGCGTATTTCTAAAGTCTCTTACTTAAGAAATTTTCCATTTTAGTTCTTTATTTTCAAGCGTTCATTTTCAATTTAAAGAATTTAAAAATGTAGTTTTGAAGACTTACAATGAGATACTGAAAGTTAAATAATAATACTTATTAAATAATAATGATTATTAATTTGCCAAAATATTATTTGTCAACGGCGACACGATTACGAAAAAATTAACTTCAAAAAGGTTTATGAAGTGAAATGCTATTAAATTCTCATGTAAAATTAACTAAATATAACATTTTTAACACTTGTTTTTAATACAAAATTCGCGTTTTTCTTTAATTTTCAACTGCTGAAAATTGATTTTTAACAGTTGAAAATTCGATTTTTAATTTTATTCAATTTTCAAATTTTGCAAACTTTTCAATTTTTAAAATTTTTAATTGTTGAAAATTAAAGAAAAAAGCAAATTTTGTATAAGAAATAAGTGTAAAAATATTAAATGTACAGCATTTTACATGAGAATTTAATAAACATTTCAATCGATAACATTTTTTTTAAAGTCTTTTTTTTCGTTAAGAGGTTGGCATTGGTAAATTAGTAGTCATATAATTAACTCTCAGGTGGAGAATTGATAAGATTAAAAAAAATCTCAATTGAAAACTAAAAGTGTTTAAAATTGGACATGTTTTGAACAAACTTTTTAAGTTGATCAACATTAAATATAAATTATTTTTAAAATTGAACTGCAGTTCGATTATTAAACATTAAACAATAAATTATTTTACAAGAGAATTTTGAATTTGTTCAAAACAAAACAACTTACAGATTTCAGTGTTAAAAATTGAACTGTTTTAATTTCAAAGCCTTAGTAGTCAAATTGATAGATTCATAATTAAACGCTTTTATTCAATTTCAAATCCTATTCAAATATTCTTTCAGTCTAAGATACTCCATTATAAACCCATTCCATTTGAAATTTTTTCATTAAAGAAAAGAACATTTTTTTAATATTTAGAAATATTTAACTTGATTTAATATGAGCAATTATAAATCAATTATAAACCTATTATTTTAAACTGCAAAATATGAAATTGAATTTTTTGAAATAGCTTTGAATCGCTTAAAATTAAAATAATTTACTTTCTAATTTAAAAAGTGCTAATTTAAAATTTTTTGTTTAATCTGTACGATTTAGAAAAGCTTAATATTAGAAATTTGGTAGTTTAACGACATTTAATTTAAAATCTTCCATGTGTTCAGTTTCGATTACTTCAAATGAAAAAAATTCAGCTATAACAGTTCAAATTTTTTAATTTCAATGATCGAGCAAAATTTTTGCGAACTGGGAAAAATCCAGGATTTTTTTTCCTCGATTAAAACGGCTACCTTGAATTACCTATAAAATTAGACGTAGATTTGCAGAAATAAAGTACCAAGGAGATTTCGTAAAGAATGAATATTGCAATTTTATTGCAATGCACACAATTTACAGCATCTACATTCCTATCGCAAAAGATAAGTCAAAAATGGAAGGGCTGGAAGCCCTGAAAAAAGGCAAATTTGATAAAGTTCAGAATGTTCTCGTTAGATTATAGTGAAAATGTCGCAGAATATTATAGATTCAATTACAATATTACAAGTATCATCGCCTTGCATAACTGTGTACATTTGTGCGAGCATTTATGTACAATCATGTCGGTAGATGTAGTTTCGTGTCGAATCTTTCTTTCACGACATACTGTAAAAGAAAATGATTAATTTAAAAGAAATTTTTCTAAAAAGAAATTTATAAAATTCGATTGGGATTTTTTGTATACCTTTCAATGAGAGAAGCACGCATGGTGGAGGTGATTGCAGCTGGTTGAGCATCGTTAAGTTTAAAGACACTTTCGATAACTGAGATTTCCGTCGAGGTCGTGTCCATTCCACAGAATGAAACCCAATCGTTTACAACCATTCCTGCCGCAATAACTTCACTACCTCTGTTCACAGTACCAGCCTGAAAATAAATCAATTCAAGTTCTGAATCTGATTTAAAGGAAAACGGAAAACCAACCCTGAAAACGTACTTTTCAGCAGGCTTCACAGTGATCCTAAATAATATTTTAGGAGAAATGGGGGACTTTTAGGAGACTCGCGAAAGTACATAAATTACAATAAACACACATATTGGTAAGAAAAGTCTAGTTCAGTACAACTTTTAACGACCTTCATACAATGCGTCACTGTTCTTATATTTTATCCATGGTTTACACAGTCTTTCCCCTATTATTCTCTTGCGTTTCTCTTTTTTTCAAATTCCCCCTTTTTCCATTTCTTTTAAATTTGACTAATTTCAAATTAAACTATTTAGGATTTAAATAAAACTTTGTAGCCAAAACATTTTTTCGTTGAATCCACGAAGTAGTATAAGGAGATCCAACTCTAATATAAGGATACCCCCATTTTTTCGTGCCCACTTCCTATAGCATATCCACAGCATACCAGATTAAAGTATTGTAGCGCCTGTCAGGACAAAATTTGAAACTGTTGAAACACAACTCTAAAACCTATGTTATAACGGTTTCCGTAAGAGGCGCTAGAACACGTAATCCGAAGTGCTATAGGATGTGGGCACGGAAAAGTGGGGGTACAATTTTCCGAAATGGCCCATAGAGTTGGATCTCCTTATACTACTTCGTGGTTGAATCTATACAAATTAACTATTTAACAGATTCAGGTTAAGTTCATGAGAGTTCGAAACAATTGAAGTTAAACTCAAAAGAAGTCAAATGACTTGGAAAAATTTTTTTAATAAAAAAAAACTCCAATAATTTACGTAAAATTGAAATGAAAAATACTTTGATTCTTAAAGGAAGGATGGCAGTACAGAACTAGATAACCAAAAAACTAGGAACTTTTCATTAGAGCGAAAAAGCTTGAAAAAAGTTTGAAAAAAGTTATTTAAGTTCGAAAAAATTGATGTGGAAGTTGACAATCTCAAAGTGGTATTAAAGTAAAATTCGAGCAGGCTCCGCTGTAGATTGCGATAAAAAATTTCAACTTTCAGTTAAAATAAAAAATTTTGTTACAAACATGCTTCTGAAATATTAAGTACCTAAATAGTAAACAACGTTTAATGTAAAAAAAAGTTAGCAACAATAATAACACGCTTCCGAGATATGGGAATGCTGGATGAGAAAAGAAAATGTTTATCGAAAAAAATGTTCTTTTCCGAGAAAATCAAAATTGAAGAACGCGATGTCACAGTATGACAGACATTTTTTGCCAAAAATCAGAAAGAATAAGAAAAAAATATTTTTTCATTAAATGAAAATAATTTCAGGAAATATCAATGCTAAAACGTTGAATAAATTATTATTACGTTAAAATTTGAACATTTTAACTAAAATTTTATTGACATTTTTTCTTAAATTGCTGTATCAAAAAATGAGATTTCGAAAAAATTCTTTGAGTGCTTAGCTGATGCAATGAAGAAATTTTTAGCATTCTTTTTGAAGTACAAATAATCCTTTTCTGGTGAAAGTGACTAAAAGAAAATAGTGGCAACTGCCGCAAAATTTAGAAATAAAAAAAAATAGATTCCTATAACAGCCTTTTCAAAAGATTTCAAGGGATTTCTAGAGATTTCACTAGATTTTAAGAGATTTGAAAGATTTTATAGTTATTGAGACCATATCTATTTTTATAAAAGAAAGAAAAACTATAAGAACTTGAAATTCTTATAATTATGTTTTTACTTCTCATAATAATTTATGATTGAAGCTATATAAATAAAGTATTAATTAGAAACTTAGAATTTGGGGAACGTGAATATATAGATTCAACACTTTAAAAATATCGGGTCAGTCCATAGGTTCGTGCGTATTTTTCAACACTTGAAAAGTAAACAAAAAAAACGAATATGTTCATTAAATCAATCATATATATGCCATCGTTATCTATAACTAATCGCAATCGTTTCAATAACATATAAAACATTTAAAAAGATTTCAAGGGATGTATAGCGATTTCAAAGATTTCATAGTTATTTAGGCCATTTTGATTTTTTAGTAAAAACAACCAAAGAAAGACTATATTCGAACTTTAAATTCTTAAAATTATGATTCGTTTTCTCAAATATTGAGTTTGTTTATTATAATGATGGTATTTGCAGATTAAATTTACAAGCAAGGAGTCGTTAATGCACTCGAAAAGATTTCTATTTGATTCATAATTTGATAAATCCTAGAATAAATCGTCTTTACTCTCATTTTAACTTGCCA
Source organism: Andricus coriarius (assembly GCA_932066315.1). Lineage (NCBI taxonomy): Eukaryota > Metazoa > Arthropoda > Insecta > Hymenoptera > Cynipidae > Andricus > Andricus coriarius. The sequence goes on along the minus strand of CAKNWT010092364.1, from coordinate 1,144 downwards.
ATAACAAATTATGATTGAAGTCGTAAAAATATATTTTGAAATAGAAACTAAGAATTTTGTGAACGCGAGTATTGGAAATATTTCTAAATAATAAAGATGGCATAGATTTCACAACAATTTCAGAATATTTTGAATATTTCACGAAAATTCCACAGATATGAGGCTTTTTATCATTTTCATGGAGAATAGGGAATTTGTAGGGGAACTTTATACAAATTAAGGGATATTTAAGGAAAATTCTTGACACATGGGACTTTAAGAGTAAAAAATAAAAAAGGGAACTATTCGGGGAAAGAAGGGGACGGGCTCTGAAGCCTGTTTTAGTAAAAATGGAATGCTTACAACGAGTGGAATTTGGAGAAGCGAAGACAATTCATCCTGGTCCTGAATTGATGTTTTCGGATGTACTAAACCTCCTTGATTCGACAGAGCGGAATAAGAACCAACAAGAACATTACTGGCGACTGTCTGTCTGAATACTTCGACGCTCAGAGTGTCTGCTAAAATTTCTTCAGTTTCCTGAAACGTAAATCATTCAGCAAAAACCCTTTTTATATTACTTTAATTACATGACAATTTTGTATAATTACTCTGTCGAGGTCCGGATGTACTAAGGCGACGTAATCATTGCAAGCGATCACGTTTCCAAGTGCTGAAAGTCTTTCCTCTACTCGCTGTACTTTTACCGAATCTGGTAGTGAATTTCGGATATGCTGAAGTTCTGTGTCTGTGGTTGTGTTGGGAACCAAGAGACCATTTTTGTTTCCTGAAAAATATAGTTCAAATAAAAAAATAATGATTTTTATAGTTTTAATATCCATGTGATAATTTTGTTTTTGAAATTTATAGTTGACTTGCCTACACACAATCTTCCGATGATTCGACATCCCGCAATTGAAACGTGAATAACTGGTACTGTCTCGGCAAGTTCAGCTTCGAAAACACTAGAATTTATAGGTTTATTAAGATTAAGTTAATTAACAATTAACTAATAAATATAATACACTTGCAATTTTTACCAAAATTAAAAACAAACACGCGCACGACGCGCGTGATTTTTTTTCTCACGCAATTTTCAAATTAAAATATAAAATTAATATAATTACCAAACTTTTGTGTTTCATGGTAAATATTATCAAAAATA
>CAKNWT010092324.1:0-11011 GCA_932066315.1 Andricus coriarius | reverse complement strand
AATTCCTTTGTTTAAATTTTTTTAAACCGAAATTATAACTATTCCATGTTTGCTTGAAAATTTATTTTCTTTGGTTGAAAATTCATGCATTTTGTTGAAAATTCGTTTTTTATGCTTAAAAAATAATTTTTTTAACTGTAGATGTAACTATTCCATTTTGGGTTAAAAATTAATCTTTTTTAGTAGACAATTTATTTAGTTTGTTGAAAATTCGTCTTTTTTGGTAAAAAAATAATTCTTTTTGGTAGAAAGTTCATTTTTTTGGTTAAAGATTCCTCATTTTAGTTGAGAATTCATTTCTTTGGATGAAAATTTAACTATTTTTTCGAAAATTGTTTTTTTTTTTCGTTAAAAATTAATTTTTTGACAGAGAATATAATTATTCCATTTTGGTTTGTAAATTTATTTTTTTAGTTGGAAATTCATACAATTGTTCGTTTTACATCTCAAAAATTATTCTATTCAAAACTAGAGTATACTGCCGTAAAAATTAAACTTTTTTTAACTTACAGAATTATCTATTATAATTAAACTTTTTTAAATCTGACTAATTTCAACTTACACTATTTAAGATTTAAATAAAACTCCAAGTAAAATAAGCTTTCCAAGTAAATTATTTAGGATTTAAATAAAACTTTAAAGCTAAAATATTTCTTGCTGAATCTATACAAATTAAATATTTTGGAAATTTATTATAATAAAGTATAATGGTCTGTCTGTCCACATTGAAGATTCTTTAATTTAAATTTGAATAAGGATTGTCATTATGTTATACATATTATAACAATTATTACCTGAATTTAGGATCACTTAAAGGGAGCTGAAAAAGTGCTAAAATTAAAATTGTATTTTTGTTTGTATGACAAACTCGATTTTCTCCTAAATAAAACTAAATAAAAAGGCATTTTTCTACGGAGTTCTGAACTGAAGAAACAATTCTATTTTTCAATTAATTTCTGTACGTAGTTTTCTTTTGTATGAAAAGATGCAGATAGCAAAGATTAATCGCAATATTTGTATACAGTCAGAATACAGTTTTTCAAATGGTTACGTTAGACAACTTCAGATGAGAAGTGTTTAAAAATTAAGCATTTTTTATTGAAAATGTTTTAAAACGAATAATTTAAAATTAAAATATTCATAATCAGAAAATTTCAAATTTAAATTGAACGTAACTACTTAAAGTTTAACAATATTTAACTGTAGAAGAAAAGCAAGACGATTCTCAAACTGAAATATTTATATTTTTTTATTTTTAATTGTAATCTTAATTTTAACTAATTTCCATTATGTATATGAACATAATATATTCTACAAAATTGAAAAAATAATTTTAACCGATTTAATTGTACGATCTGAACTTATAAATTTTTTAATTGTATGCAAATTTAAATTTTTATAGGATTTTTAAAATTTTCAACAAGTGGCAATAATAATAATTTAGCCCGCATAAAACTCACAAGGTATTTTCCTTATGATAGTACAAATTCAGCCAAAAGTTGGCAAAAAATATGAGTGTGGGTAATTTTGAGAAAATCGATTATTAATATTCTTTTTTTAAACTTCCGCCATTTTGTTAATTTTGAACGTTTTTAAATTTCCTCGCGGATCTCAAAAAAAGGCGATAAACTCTACCTAATTTCCTCTAAAAAACAACATATTTGGTCCTCAAGACATTTTGCGACTTCAAGTGTAGCGAAATTTCAAACCGCTCTTACTGCTTGAATAGACATTCCATATAATATTTAATTAATGTAAAAATTGATCAAAATTTAAACACTTAAGCCTTTCCTTGAGACCAAAATAAAACCAAGAAATGGTCTTTTTATTTCAAAATTTAAAAAATTTTGTATTAAAATTGTTTGATCCCTCAGGATTTTATTTGAGAATATTCATAGTTAAGTCTTCTAGAAAAAAATATTAGCATCCATGAAAATATTACAATTACGGAAGTAAAATTTTTTTCGAACATACATTAGTAACGAGAATTCATCCTTTCTTAAATGAATTATTTAACTTGTTTCAACAAATTTGAGAACTCTTAATATTTAATAATGTAATATTATGAATTTTTAAATAGTTTATGTTTTTAATATTAGAAAATAAAAATGCGGGGACGTGAACGTACATTTTATTTAAACGAGTTTTAAAAAGAAATTTAAATTTTATATATATATTTATATTTATGGAATTTAAAATGATTTCTACATATTTTAATTGGTTTTTACGATTCCTAAACATTTCAAGGGATTTTAAGAGGTTTTAACAAATTTCTAGAGAACTTTAGGGAATAAATTAAATTTTATTTCAAGGGATTTCTACAGAGCTCAACAATTTCATGGGGATGAAGGACATAGAAAAAGGATTTTAAAGATTTTAAGTTATTTCAAAAGATTCCCAAGAAATTCAAGAGATTTTGTTTAATAAAGAGAACAGAGTAATTTTTTGGATCAAACCGTTTTTATTCTCATCCAGCATCCCCATACCTCGGAAACAAGTCTTTATTTTTGTAAAGAAATTGAAAATTCAATTTTAATCTTTAGCAAAAGCCATTTTGAGATTGTCAAATTCCTCATCTATTTCCTCCAATCTGGATAACTTTTTCTGAACAATCTTTTTTGGCCCCAATTCAGCAATATTTCAGCTCGGGGGAGGACTTTTATTTTATCTTTAAATGGTGATTTTGATTTTACAGAACGTTTCCTCCTTCGGAACTTTTTAAATTTTATTGGTAATCTAGTTCAGTACTGCCACTCTTCAATTCTCCTATCTTTTATGCGTTGGAAAATATTGAAGAAAAAAAATATAATTTTTTCTATGGGTCGTTGTAAAAAAATTGTGAAATTTAAGGCCCGACAGTTTTACCCACTTCCACGATTTAATAGATTTTTAAAAATAATACTAGGATAGGTTACTTACATTGAAGTAGTTTTTAGCAAATTTTCGAAATGCTAGTTGATGTATTTAGAAATGAGAAATTAAAATATACATATGTATCTCAAATTCCCACACGGTAACATGCCCCTAAATAGAAATTCGCCCTCAAAAATTGAGAAATAGGTGATAAAAGAATTTCGTGAATGATTTGGGCTTATGCGAATCATTTATATTAAGTTTAGGAATCTAAAATGCATGAATAGAAACCAATATTTTAGTTTTAAAGGTGCTTAATTAAGTTGAAAAAGCTGTCCCTGAAGTTTTGTTTCCACTCGGTAACACTCATATTTTAGGATATAACTAAAAAAAAATCACTTTAAAATATCGAAAACAAAGTCATTAATTGTATTCCTTTGTAAGTGTTAGAAAAAGCAGAAAGAATGTTCGTTATTCGTTAGTTAACAAAATTTTGAAAAATGAGTTTTTTCCAATTCATTTGAATTCTTTGGAATTTAACATGAATACTTTTGAAGTCTTACGAATTTATCCTGAATTTGCAATTGGACTCAAGGTACGAGGAAGCCTTTCTATTGCTTTATATTGATAAACATAATTTCAACATTTTCAGTTTATTTCAATGTGGTATGGTTTTTTGCAGGGGATGCTTTCTGGGGTAATTTTTCATAACTTCATGAATTTTGTACAAAAAAAGAAACGTACGATAACTGTAAATAATTGTAAATGTTTCATATTTGTTCAATTTTAGATTTTTTATTATTTATTGTCTATCTATTATTTCTTAGCAAGTTTTTCCCATTTCTCCAATATCACCCTAAACGAAAATATTTTATTTGACAAATATGTATTTTCCTACTATCACTAAGAATGTCTACTTGCTAATGTTTGAAACGCAATATTGTGTATACAGATGAGAATGTTTTAATGTTTCTTATTTATGCCCCGACTTTTTAGAAAGCTAGTAGTAAAATAAAAACTATGTTAAACCTTTGATTCACACGTATCTATTACTTAAAATAATAGAAAAGAAAAGCAATGATCATATTTTCTATAATTGATGAAAATTGATATCTTAAATTCACAATTAATATATAATATTTTTTTACAATATGTAGACAATCAAATCGTCGAATTTTTGTTTCAAGAATACCAGTGATTTTTTTGTTAATACCAATTTCAGGCGAAACACACTGACATAACCTAAAGTTGTTGAAAATTGTAAATATTCTTTGTAAACTAATAATTTTGTACTAAAAATAACAAAAAATCTCGACGAGAAACACTAATATAACATTACACAAAAATTTTCAAAATTGTAAGTTTGATTTTTTAATTAATATGATTTATTTTGTTGAAAATAACCGATTTCCGATCAAAAACGCTAACATATCCTATTATTTTTCAAATATTGTGAATATTCTTCGAAATCTAATAATTTTAAAATAAAATTAGCAATTTAATGACTGAATGATATTCTGACAAATTTTATGATTTTTTAAATTAAAAATACCAATTTTCGATCAAAAACACTTACATAACATGAGAAAAATTGTTCCAAATTGTAAATCTTCTTTTAGGTGTTATGATTTTTGTTTAAAATAACTGATTTTCGGTGAAATCCATGAGCAATTGAGCATAACCTTAAATTGTTCTTAAATTATAAATCTTCTTTAAAATCTATATCGGCAGTTCCAGTGAACCCCGCTAGCTTAAGTTGTACAAAAAATTATAATTATCTTTGAAATCTAATGATTTTTTACTAAAAATACCGATTTCCAGTATAAAAAGCCAACATAACCTAAAACTATTCAATTTTGCGAACCTCTTTAAAACTTTTAAAATCTTTCGTAATGTTTTACAATCTTTTTAATTATTCTCTTAAAATTAATTTAAAAAAATAAAGAACCACTTTAAATATTCTCAAGAATCTTAAGAAAAGTTTTTTGTTATCTTGAAACTTTTCAAAATATTGAAAAAACTCCAAAATTGTATTTCGAAAATTTCAAAAATCTACATTTTAATTAAAAGTGTTTAAAAATCTTTTTAAATTTTAAAATATATTTAAATTTTTTTTTAATTTCTAAATATATTTAAAAACGATTCGAATTTTTCCTAATACTTTGAACAATTCTGCAAAATTAACATTTTCTGAAAATCTTCTAGATTCTTTTTTGACAATTTTGACAATCTTTTGGAACATTTTAAAATCTTGTTAAATATTCTCTTAAAATAAATTTCGTAACATGTAAAATTATTTAAAATTTTCCCAGAAATCTTACAATTCTTATGTTCTCTTGCAACATTTCAAATCTTCAAAAACCTACATTTTTAAAACATTTGTTGAAATCATTTCAAGTTCAATATTTATTTTTTTATTTTTTGAAAACGTTGAAAATCTTTTAAATATTCTCTTAAAATTAATTTTACAAGATAAAGAATTACTTTTAATATGTATCATTTGAACTGATTTTCGAAATGTTTTAAAAACTTCTAAATATATTTTTAAATTATTAGAATATTTTCTAAAATATTGTAATTGTGCAAAATTAAAAAAAATTTGCTTTAAAATCTTCGAAATTCTTTTCAGAAATTTTAGGAAATCATTTTTTTGTTATCTTTTTAAATATTTTCTTAAAATTAATTTATCAAAATAAAAAATAAATTAACATTTTTTCTGGAATCTTAAGAAACAATATTAAAATTTTTATTTTAAAATCTTGCAAAATCTACATTTTGTTTAAAATGTTTGTTGAAACATCTTTTGAAACTTATGTAAGTTTAATTCTGTAAATTTTCCTAATATTTTTTAAATTCTGCAAAAATTAAAAAATTGTTTTAAAATCTTCCAGATTCTTTATCGACATATTTTGAATTCTTCAAAGTTTAACATTAAAGTTTGAAAATAAAATCTGAATAGTTTTAAATTTTCCCAGAAATGTTATAGCCGGTAATTTTTTTGTCATGGGTACTTCGCAAATTAAGATATTCCAAGTTTTTGTCCATAATTTCATTATTCTTATCTCTCTTTGAAAGTGTGAAAAAGTTTACAAAATATAGTGTGTTAGCAAAAAGTTAAGAACAGATTTATTTCCCAATATTAAAAAACGTTTACAATTAAATTGTTCTTGGAAATTTGTATTTACTAAATTGATGGCGCAGAAAATTCTTAATATTTATTCATAGATAAATACTTATAACTTCATTTAATATGGTCAAAGGAATATGAATAGAGTTCTTTCGTCATTTTTAAAACATTTGGTCAAAAAATTAAGAACGAAATTGTTGTCTTTATTGTTAATGAATCATTTACAATTTAAATTTTCTCTTTTGGAAATAAATTTGTAGAATTAAAATTCCTCTTTTGGACATTGCGATTTTCAAGATTCCAGAAAATCCAAAAGAACAAATTTAAAACAGCTACTGAAAATCTTATTCACGCAGTATGCAATCAATTATGCATTTTTACTTAACTACCAGCTAACTTCACTTCGTTGAGGGCTGAGGGGAAAACAATGGACAGGTATTCAACAACAATGAGTGCGAGATTTTCGATAATTTCGTTCTACCTATTTTTTCGATAGGATAGGGACTGTGAGGCCTATTAGAAATACATTTAAAAGATTCCTTTGTTCCAGATTCTCCGAAGCCACGATCAAAATGCGGAGTCGAAGCAATTCAGGCGTTCGCCTGGGCTATTATCAGCGAGCTGTCGCCAGAATTATCATGAATCATCAAAACCCAGTAACAGGACTTTTCCCAGCAAGTCCCGACAATAATCACGCCTGGATCCGCGACAATGTCTACACAATTCTCGCCGTTTGGGGCCTCTCAATGGCCTACAAAAAAATAGCAGATGCAGACGAGGAGAGAGCGAAAACCTACGAACTCGAGCAAAGCTGCGTAAAATTAATGAGAGGATTATTGATGGCAATGATGCAACAAAAAGACAAAGTCGAAAAATTCAAATCCACCCAAAATCCTCTCGATGCTCTTCATGCCAAATACAGTTCTGCAACTGGGCAAAGTGTTGTCGGCGATGGTGAATGGGGACATCTTCAAATTGATGCAGTTTCCCTCTATCTTCTCATTTTAGCCCAGATGACTGCTTCCGGTCTTCAGATAGTTTTCAATCTCGACGAAGTGGCCTTCATTCAGAATTTAGTTTTCTACATTGAATCAGCATATTGTACTCCTGATTATGGAATTTGGGAGCGAGGAGACAAAACTAATCACGGATTGCCGGAATTAAACGCAAGCAGTATTGGAATGGCAAAAGCAGCGATGGAAGCTATGAATGAATTGGATCTTTTTGGGGCGAGAGGAGGTCAAACTTCAGTGATTCACGTTTTGGCCGATGAGGCTCAAAAGTGTCAGGCTGTTCTTCAATCCATGCTGCCGAGGGAATCCAATTCGAAGGAACTTGATAGTGGACTATTGTCTATTATTAGTTTTCCTGCCTTTGCAATCGACGAACCTCATTTGATTCAACTTACGAGGGACACAATCACGAAAAAGTTGCAAGGAAGATTTGGGTGCAAGAGATTTTTGAGGGATGGACATCGAACTCCCAAAGAAGATCCTAATAGGTCAGTTGGATTCAAGAGTATAAAACAGGATAGTCGTAGGTCAGGGAGTTTGAAAAAAATCTTGCAAAAGTCAGGTATTTTCTATAAGAGGCACTTTAAATAACTGACAAGGATAAAAAATTTGAAATAAACAAGTTTTTATCTAAAATCGTTTTATTCCATTTATGAAAGATTCTATGTTAAGAATGTTACAAGATTAAGATTCTGGTCTTTGAATATTAATGAGCAGGTAAATTGTCAGTAATTTACTTGCCTTGTATTTCCATTTCTTTTTTTGCAGTCGCTTCCTCCTAACAATTATATTTTAGTTACACAAATTTATTATTTGGTTTAAAATTCAATAATTTTGTTAAAAATGTATCATTTTTGGTTAAAAATTCAACTGTTTTGGTGAAAACTCGTCTTTTTGGGTTGAAAATTCAACCATTTTGGTAGAAAATTAACTTTTTGATGAAAATTCTTATTTTTTTACAGAAAATTAATCTTCTTGGTTGAAAATTCGTCTTTTAGGTTTTAAAATTGATCTCTTTTGTAAACATTCGTCTTATTTGGTTGAATTCAACTGTTTTATTTTTTAAATTATAAATATTTTTTTTGTGAAATACTACCGTCACATTATTTGTCCTTTTTGGTTAAAAATTCAATTTTTTCAGTGAAAACTCGTCTTTTTGGGTTGAAAATTCAACTATTTGGGTAGAAAATTAACTTTTTGTCGAAAATTCATATTTTGTTGTTGAAAAGTGAACTTAAATATTTCTTGGTCGACGATTCATACCTACCTACTATTACATTATTAGTTTAAAATTTACCTTTTTTTGTTGAAAATAAAACTAGTTGGTTGCAGGTTGAACCAATTTGTTAAAAAATCATGTTTATTGAAGATTAATTCTTTCAGTTGATAATTGATCTTTTTCAATTGAAAATTTAACTATTTTGTTGAAAAATTCTTTTGTTTTGTTTGAAATTTTATTAACTGAAAATGTTATTTCCGTTTTTGTTGAAAATTGATATTTTTTAGTTGGAAATTCGTTTTTTTTTTGGGTAGAAAAATAATCTTGTTGGTATGAAATTTTCTGTTTTTTGGTTGCGAATGTAACTGTTTGGTAAAAAATTAACATTTTTGTAAAAAAATTCCTATTTTCGGGTTCAAAATTTTTGGGTTGACAGTTCAAATATTTGGTTTTAAATGCAACTTTTTGTTTAAAAATTAATTTCTTTTTGTTGAAAATTTAACTATTTGGTCGAAAATTCAACTAGTTGGTTAAAAATTCAAGTTTTTTGTCATCAAGTCATCTGCTTAGTTGAAAATTCAACTATTTTATTGAAAATTTTTAATTTTTGGTTGATGCAACTGATTTATTTTTAAAATTAAATTTTTTTTGTTAAAATACCTACTATTGCATTATTCGTTAGAATATCATCTTTTTTGGTTGAGAATAGAACTACTAAATTAAAATTTGAACCAAGTTGTTAAAAAATCATTTTGTTGTTGAAGATTCATCTCTTTGGTTGAAAATTTAATTATATTGTGAAAATTGATCTTTTTTAACTGAAAATTTAACTACTTGGGTAAAAGTTGAACTACTTTGTTAAGAATGTATTTTTTTGTCAAAGCTTTATCTCTTTGCTTCAAAATTTAAATATTTTTCTAAAATTAATTTTATTTTTTTTTGGTAAAAAATTTATTTTTTTCAAATTAAAACGTTATTTCCATTTTTGGTTGAAAATTTGTCTTTTTGGTAGAAAACTAATCTTTTTGGTTTGAAAATTCCTGTTTTTGGTTACAAATGCAACTATTTGGTTGAATATGACCTTTTTTGTAAAAAATTCATATTTTCGATTTCAAAATTTCACTGTTTTGCAGAAAATTCGTCTTTTGGCTCGAATGTTCCACAATTTGGATGGACTTTTTTTCCTTTCTTGACTGAAAAATATTTATTTGTTGAAAAATGCATCTTTTTAATTGGAAAATTCATCTCTTTGGTTCCAAATTTGACTATTTTGTTGAAATTTCGTTTTTTTTGTGAAATTAAATTTTTTATTGAAAATTTGACTTATTCATTTTTGGTTGAAAGTTGATCTTTTTTAGTTTAAAATTTAACTAGCTTTTAAAAAATTCAATTATTTGATTGGAAGTGCAACTGCTTTTGGTTTAAGTTTAATCTTTTTTGTTTGAAAACTCATCTTTGCAAGTTGAAAATTCAACTATTTTGTTGAAAGTTTAATTATTTTGTTAAAAATGTAACTATTTTTTCAGAAAATCATTTTTCTTCGTTGAAGTATTCAAATTTTAAATTAAAAAATGTTAATCTGAAGTTGTTTTATTCCATTTATAAAAGATTTAATGTTAAAAATGTTACAAGCTTAAAACGTTGGTCTTTGAATATCAATGGTCAGGGAAAAGTGAGGGAATTTTGTAAATGAAGTTTTGCGGCCACCCGGATAAAGGTGTATTTAATTTTGAGATTGCTATATATGTATTACCATTTACAGATTGTACTATGAGCCCTGGGAATTAAGAATGTTCGAGAGTATCGAATGCGAATGGCCCCTATTCTTCTGTTACTTAATCCTAGATTACTGCTTCCAAGGAAATAAGGAATTAATTGAAGAGTACACAAAAAAATTAGAGAAAATTACTATTAAAACTGATGATGGAATGAGGTTAGTTCCAGAATTGTATGCGGTTGGGTCTGACAATGTAGCAGCCGAATATGCAGATCCTGGTAGCCAAGAAAGAGAAGCCTTAGGGAGATGTCCCTTCATGTGGGGCCAATCCTTGTACATTTTAGGAAAATTGCTACAAGAGGTAAGAAAACTCCTTAAATCGACCTTTCAGAAAAACAGGGCTTGGACTCACGCCACTATTGACACTTTTTTCGACGATTCAACTATTTTTTCATGTTCCCTTTACAAATATTTGCAAACTTTTTCGCTGATTGGCTAAAATCATGTGTCTACCATCTGAAATAGAGATATAGGTATGTATACCTGAAAATAGCACCAAAGAGACTATAGAAAAATGAATTTTTAATATTTTTAATTCATCTGTTCTTTATTTTCTAAGCTTCGGATTGTACGAATAATTTCGAATTCGATTATTAAAAGTGAACAAATTAATATTTTAATCGTACTGTTTCAAAGTAAGTCTAATTTCCAAATTAAAGCCTTAATTGTCGATATATTTTTAATTCAGGGTGTCTATCATTCCTGGAAAACATGGAATTGTCAGGGAAATTTTATAAGGCCGTGTCACGTGTACCGAAATGTCAGTACAAATAGCCGGATTTTTTCGGTACGAATACGGGGAGCTGGAAAAGGGGCTATTTGTACCGAAATTTCGGTACAAATAGCCGGATTTTTGTGTAGACACACTCATATTTGTACCGAAATTTTGGTACACTTCCATTTTATATACCTGAAAAACCCTGGCAATGTAGGAAATTTTTTCAAGAGCGCGCATATTTTTTTTTAATCGCAATATAAAAATGAATAAAAATGATTCTTCATTTTCAAAAATAGCTTTATAT